>LSSN01005977.1:0-16966 GCA_001970855.1 Smittium culicis | reverse complement strand
AATCATAATCATAATCATAATCATAATCATAATCATAATCATAATCATAATCATAATCATAATCATAATCATAATCATAATCATAATCATAATCATAATCATAATCATAATCATAATCATAATCATAATCATAATAACCTGATAAACCAAAATTCAATTTTATTATAATAATTATATTTTTAACCAATCTAAATCGTGATATTAAATGAATTTATTTACTATATATATGTATATAATTTATATATCAAAAAAAATCTGTTCTCCTGAAGGATATAAAAAGTTAAAGAGTTAATAGAAATAATAAAATTTAAATAATAATAAATTTGCATTTTTTTTGTCTTTATTTTGACTTTTTTTAGCCGCTCTCCAGTGAAATTAATCAATGCAGAAATATATTGAATAATCGGATTCATAATTTAAGAATAATTATGTAAAAGCGATATTAAATTAAATAGTAAATACAAAATTTAATTGATATAATTGAGGTTCACTTAATAATTTAAATCAATCCAATTATAATAAAATTTCCAACCGCTTCTTTAAAGATAGAAAATAAAAAAACTATAATATTAAAATTATTGCATACAACTTTGGATAAATAATATTCAATTTTTTATACTTTTTATTTATTATAAAATGTTTTTAGTCGGAAATCTGATTCTACAGTTTATTTTTAAACACTTTATATCGTAACTTTTAATTTTTTAATATTAATAATCAGACCCTTTAAATCTAGATTAAATTTTTTAATTGTAAAAATAATTATAAACTTAATTTAAAATTAGACAGAATTATTCTAGATAAATATCTGTATATCCTTGAGAAATTATTTTAGTTTAATAAATATTCGTGACATAGTATATAATTGATCTTAGTCTTGGATTAAAAAATGAAAGTCAATAACATATAATTTTTAACCTATTGCCATTTTTTAGGGTATTTCTTTTTTTATTGCATCAATTAGTGTTAAAACTAAAAAATATTAAACAAAAATCAATTTCAGCGATGATTAAATTATAATTATTTACTTTTCATAAATATACTCTATTCTTTTTACAGCTCTGAGTATCCAATTAATATAAATTGATAGAAACTGTTATCATAAAATTAGTATTTTTTAATATTAAAAAATATAATACTATTGAAAAAATATAATTAATAAATCAAAAAATCAAAGTTGCTATTAATAAATGTTACTAAAATAATTCTAAATATTTTGGTCCACAAATTTTATTAATTTTTATTCTCCAACTATAGCTTGTAAATTCCATTAGTTTTTAGATAAATAAGTTTTTTTTTATTTTATACTTTATTTTGAACCATTTTGCTGCACTTATTCCGGAATTTTCATTTATTTATTTCCACTATTTTATATACCTATCATTTATAATTAGATTATTTTAGTCTTAAGATATGAGATTTAAAACGAATTATTGACATATAGTCAAAAAAATACCAATTATCTATTAATATTCGACATTTTATCATATACATAAGTGATCTTATGATGAAAATTGAATTGAAATTAGTTAAAAAGTAGCAAGAATCGAATTAAATAATATAAATTAGCTGATTAAAAGCAATTAACAATATATTTCAGCGTTTATTTATTTCTTGATTAAATCTTTAATCAATAAATAACATCGAAAACTGTTCAAAATAGTTTAATAGCCCATTTTTTGTTTTATATTCAACTTATGGTGAAAATTTTGAACTGTAACATCATAAATAATAAATATGTATAATTATATCAGATTCATACAAATAAATAACAATTCATTCATTCATTATAAAAAAATCGGTAACAGTTATCTTTTTACAAATATTGGAGAAATTTTTAGTGGTATTAATAATAATATACCCCCAATCAAAATTCATTTACCCCATTTTAAGCCTTATGTTTTCATTTTTAGATTAAATGAAAAAATTTTGAACATTTTATAACCTCAACTAGATAAAATAAATAATTGGGAAATTAATCAACCGTTGAAAAAAAAAAAGTTAAACTATAATTTCTATAAATGAATATAAAATTAATATAATATAGCTATAACCAAAAACGAAAATTTAAAAGAAATCAGAGTTAAATTTAAATATAAATTTAAGAATATAATTAAGTGAAAAATATATTATTTAATTTATTGAATATGTACAAGTACAAAACTAAATAATATAATCAAATATAATTAATTTTTAAATTTCAAAAAAACTAAACGAATGTAAAAGTACAATAAACTTGAACAATTTAAAAATCTTTACCAAATTGAAAATGTTTAACAAAGATCAACACCAAATATTCATCCAATATCAACATAAAAAATCTTCAACCAAGATAAAAAGCTCAAAAATTTCAACGAAATTTAAAAAAAAAGGAATAATTATGCATCTTCAACAACTCGTAATCTTAAAAAATTTTAAATCGATTTCTTACACCATCATTAAATATAAAAATTGTCAAAAAACTATATAATCTAGGCTTTTTAAATCAAATGAAAAAACTAATAATCATCAAAAAACTCTAAAACCAAAAATAATCAATAAATTAATAAACCATTAATATCTCATATACTTTGATCAAATTCAATTTCAAAAAATAACTTAACCAAATCTTGCATCTCTTCAACAAAATATATCTTCAACTGATGATACCAACTTAATAACTTAGTATATTTACTATTTAATAATATTCAATATCTTAGTAATACTAGAATATATTAATATGAACTTACCCAATTTTCACCTAATTTAAATTACCATAAATATAATATAATAATAATAATTATGCTTTTACTGCCTTTTTCATCAATTCTCCTTATCATTCACTGTTTTAAATTTGTAATTTTATATTTGTAATTTTTTTATTTTTTTATTCTTTAATTATACAAATTATTATTTTTTTAGTAAACTATTTATATCATTTTCAACTTTTTTCCTAATTATTTCTTCATTTTTTTAGTTAATTTTCTAATCATGGGAGCATGTTCTTATTTTATGTCCATTTAATTCATGTTTCCAAGATATAGCTGATTTATTTTGTATTTTTTCTGATATTAAGTATTTTTTTTTTCTAACCTATTTGTTGGTGGAGCCGATTTTCTAATTTATAATGATATTAAAAATATATATTAGGCATGGTTACTTTATGCAATTTTTATTTTTGATGTAAACTTTTCATCATAAATGACTTCGAAATCAGTATGTCCTGTATTTTTAAATACTCATAGAAATTGAAACATGGAATTAAAAAATTTTGTGATGATAAAAAAATAAACCCTTTTTTTTTCATTATTTACATTTCGATATTTAAAATAACCAATTTGATAATGTATCTTAAAAGTATTTATATTATTACTATATAATTTTTAAAATTTTTTTTCCTTCATCATCAAAACATTCGATAATTTATTTGAATCATTTTTTAACTTGAGCATAGATATTAATATATCATCTTTTTTACTTAATTTTATTTTTTTTTACTGATTTTTTTAGTATTAAAACTGTAATTCGTCTTTTATTCTTATTGTTGTATAATGGTCAATACAACATTATTTACCGTATAGTGCCTAAGATCTGCAAGACAAAATGTCTTACAGAATAGCCTTTTGGTTAGGTGATTGAATCTTAGGTCTTTCATACAACACTTATAGTTTAATTACAATGATTTATTGAATCAGATATTTTAGTTGTAAACTCTCCGTATCGATGATTATTTAAAAACCAAACCTTCCATCTATAGGGGTTAATTTCAGTTATATAATTATATTTATTCTATAAAATTTTTTTAATTTCAATCGTTACTTTAAAAAATTTATTTTACGCGTAAATTTTGCAGTTTTAATTATTATCTCTGTATTATCTATCTTTAATTGAATAATTATTTTTATCTATATTTTTTAATCAGTATGAATGGTATTCAGATGGTATATGGCTCTCGCACGCAATATAGATACGTTTATCTCTATTTCTTATTATTACTATAATTGATACACATTTAAGATTGAGAGCTTTTTAAGTATAATTTAAAAATAAATTCAAATGTTATAAATTATCGTTAGGGTATAAAATTAATACATTTTGAGTTATTTGGAATCACCATCAACCCTTGTTTCACAAGTAATAACTCCTTTATATGTAACAGTAGTATGAATTGCGTCGATAAAAAATGAGAGGATTAAGTGTAAAAATTATTTTTTGAAGAATTAGGAACAAAGATCTTGTATTCAAATTTATTTTCTTTTACTTTATAAAACGTCACTGCAAGTTGATAGTTTTATGAATTCAAATTTAAATATGAACGGAATATAATGTATACTGACAGTTCGAATAAAATTTTATTGATTACAATAACTCATAAATTTCTATACATGCCTGAGTAGTTAAATTTTAATTTTTTTTAAATTTATCCGCTCAACCAACTGAATTAATTGTAATGGCATTCAAAGCACCTTTATATTCTTTTTAAATTGCAATAATAATATAAAAAACATAAAGTATAAGATTACTTAGTATGCATTCTTCACTTTTAGTATGATATAAAAAAAATTTTTTTTCCTATCAGATTCGTAATTAGATCACTAAAATGAAAATTAATATCTTTAAAATCTCTAAAAAATTTTCTATTGCCACTCATTTTTATAAAATTCTAACTGTTAACCTCAGCTAAACATTGTATAAGCCATTCAATATATTCATAGTTTGATTCAAAATATTTTGGGAATTCAAATATTTCATTTCTATAATTAATATACAAATTAATAATATTAATTTTGCGATTTATAAAAATGTTAAAATTCTGTATGTATAATAAATATATATCAAAATTTTGAATAGTCTTAGATTAAAAAAATAAATATATGGACTAAAATAAAAATCTAATAATAATTGAAATAGAAAAAGAGATATGCGATTAATAATATAAACAAAGAACAATATACTATTAAATAATATAAAATAAACTATAATAGTCGTAATATATTAATAATTTCCAAGATTATTAAAATATAAATTTATATCACTTAAAGCTAGTTTTAAAAAAAAGACGATAAATATAACAAATAAAAATTTCTAAGCTGAAAATAGAAGCTGGGTTTATAATAAAAATTATTGAATAAAAGTAATATTTGATATTTTCGGTAAAAGTGTAACAGTTAAATTATAGACCTTAATAAATAAAAAAAATCAATACTTAATCAATAAGATAGAGATATATTTATTGATCAAGCTTAAAAAATTTTTTATTAAAGTTTGAGTATGGTTGATAAAAATTCTATATTTTTGACTATATTTGAAATTATCTGTAATAGTTATCATTAGTACCATGATTTCTATTATTCACTTACGTTGCAAATATTGAAGATTTTAAATTTTGTTATAGTTATAAAGTATTGAAGTCCGTTATAATTTTTTTTTATTAGTTGATATTTTTTCAAAGTTTTTTGAAGTTAGTATATCTTCCAGAGATTTTGAAAACTTGAAGATGCTGTTTTTGTGAAATATTGGAATCTTTATAGCCGAAGTATTTGAATCTTAATAAGAAACTGAGTTGATTAAGGTAGCCAAAGTTATTTTGATATATATTTATTTGGAGAATCTGGGATGATCAAGATGTATAATTAATCCTAGTTTCAATAATTTGTTGGCGATTTTGGAATGTTGATATTGCTTAAAGATTATGAGTTTTTGAAGTTGGTTAAAGTTTCGAAAATTTTCAAGTTTATTGATTTTTTGTGCTCGTTAAATTTTTCATAATATTTGAAACTGATTTTATTTGATTAAATTATTTATTTTTGTGTTTTTTAATGTATATATTCAATAAATTAACTGAATTATTTTTCGCTTATAAATATTCTTGAATTTAATTTTAAAAAAAGTTTTATATTCAATTTTCGCTTTTGATTATAATTATATTATATTGGGGCTTTTTTTTCATTTATAAAAATCATATTTTTAATTTTTTCCAACGGATAATTGATCTTATAATTATATATTTTATCCAGTTGGTGTATAAAATTGACCTATAATTTTTCATATAATCTAAAAATGGGAGTATAAAACTTTCAATTGAGAAAATATTGCGAGAATCTCATTTTTTTAGTGCATCTATTTAAATTTTCTTGTTAATCTTTGTGATAAATGGATTTTATATTATTATCTTTATAAAAAAAATATTACATGGTAGATTTTAAGATACAACTACCTTTATTTTCAATTATGGATTTTCATCTGATTTATATAAAGTTTTTTTTGCTCGAAAAAAAAAAAATCAATAAAAAATTAAATTTAATTATCAAAGTTTAAAAATCTAAGTTTTAAATTAGTGTCAGTAATTAAAAATTTTACGCAGATAGATATAGAGATATAATATTAAACTACTTTTTTACACTTTGGTATATTTTGGAGCTTATTTATTTGTTAACTATAGAAACTAAATTTAAAGCTTAAAAAAATATGATGGAATTCACATTTTTATTTTATAATTAATTTTTTTGAGAGCCGACCAAAGTTTCGGGCACTGAAAGCTTATTTATATAATTCGAAAAGCCAAAATTTAAATATTTTTATGTCGTAGTGGATTCTTTCTATCCAAAGAAATTGCATCGAATCCAATCATTTTATTATTTTCTTTCTATTAAGATTACAGATCTTAAAGATTATAATAAAAAGGATTTGCTTTAGTTTTTATCACAAAGAACAAAATATTCTTTGTGAATTTTTTATAAAGCGATCCTCTTTATGAGTAGTGTTATATTATTTTATATATTTTACTTTCGAATAACTAATAGGTTATTTGTTTTATTTCAATATTTTATATTTTTAATTTATTACAGAGACACTGTATAAACTGGTAGTATAAATAAGCGATTGTTTGGGAAAACAGTTTTGGGATAAATAGTCGTGACTTTTTAGTAAAAAATTGGGATAATAAGGAGAGAACAATTCTAATAAAAAAATAATACAATACAACTAAAACCGAATAATAAATAATCAAAATTTAATATATTCTTTTATAAATCTTATTTATACTAATTTTGAACCAAATAAAACCATAGATTATAAAATCTAGGTGGAGAAGTGGGGAAATCTCCGACATTTACACTTGCTATTAGTATTATTATTTCTTTAGTTCATTTTATACGGTATTGTTTCATTAGATTTTTTTCTCTTATTCTTATCTTTGTAAAATTATGTTTTATTTATTTCATGCAATAAAATTGGATACTATTTATGTTCATAATTTCAAAAAAAAAAAAAAAAAAAAATTCACAACGCAAATCTATAAAAAAAATTTTTTTTTCTTTCTTTTCATTAGCGTCTTCTCAATTTAACTTCAATATGGTTTATTTCTTTGCAGTCGGTCGTGAAATCACTCTACGAAAAATACCATCAACATTAATTTTTTTGTATGAAATTCCTTAAAAATAAAAATTTAATAGTCAATTATATTGGTAATAGTTTATATTTTTACAATTCAAGTCACAATTAATATATTAATCATTTTTGAAGCTATTTAATTTGTTAATTATGAATATAGAAAATCTTATAAGAAATTTTTAGTTTAATTATTACATCGATTCATATTAAATATAAATAAAATATTATATTTATTGGATACATATTTTTTGATCACAAAACCAAAACAAAGTAATTTAACTCTTATAATTTGAGTAAATAATTAATATAATTACTAAAAAAATCATTAAATGATTTAAATTATAAAATTTTTTTTTGATTTCTAACAGTGTCAAATAATTAAATTATAAATTTAAAATTTGATATATGCAGATAAAGTTGATAAATTTATATATTTCATAGTAAGATATTAAATCTTTGGTGTCAATAATAGTCCAAATATTTTGAGAAAAATTTATAAATATTTAATGTATTTTTTTATCAAATTATATACGCTTTAAAAATTATTAGTCAAAAAAAAATTTAATTACAATCATAATTTATTAATAATGGTTCTGAATTTTCTAATTTTGAAAGATTATTTAATAATATATAAATTGATTTTATTTTATTTTATTAAAAATAATTTAGACCTTTGAAGCCGAAAATTTTTCAAACAATTTAATTTTTGGTTATGCGATCTTAACTTGAAATTGAGGGTTCATATTTTATCTATTTAGTCAAATTTATTAAATATAAATTTTGAATTTTTTTTTAAATACACCATAAATAAGCTATAATATACATTTCAATTTTTTTTCCGCACAGCTATAAAATTTTTATAAAGACTGAAAAATTTATATTCTAACTTGAAAAGAATTCGAATAAACTATAACCAAATATTATTTTCTTATTTTCTGTATATTTTTAGCTTCATAATTTAATCTGGTAATTCTTTTATTCATAGCTAGCGATTCTAAAGAAAAATGCGATCTATGTACATAAAAAATCAATAAAAAGGAGGAAGATTCACTGATGTAAATTTAACATAACATAAATTAATTTTAAACATTTTTAAATCCTTAAAATTGGTTTCGAACCTGATTTAATTATTTTATGTTTATCGAAGATTCTATTTAAATAATCTAATTTTTTAAAACTCTTAACAAAATATATTTTATAACCCATTGATATTAATTGATCTATATATATAGAAAATTTATCAAAATAAATTTAATACCCTGTAAAATGCTTTCATATTTTAATATTCGAAAATATAAAAATTTTATAATTCAATTTCAAAAAAATGAAAACATTTTATCATTTAAAAAAAACTCAAAGTATATTCATTTCATAAAAATAACAATTCAAAAAAAATTTTAGGTATATTTATATTTTAAAATAAAAATTATGTATTATAATTTATAAAACGGTACAATCCATAAAAATTTAATTAATAACTGACTTGAAAATGATTTAATGGTTAAATTTAACCCTATTCTAAAAAGTTTTAATAATAAGATAAAGATAGCTACTAGATAAAATATTAATCGGTTTTGAGACACCTATGCTTTATAAAGAATATTGAAAAATAATTGCATTAAGAGTAAATTTTATCGCAAATTAATAAAATATGTCTTTATCTTTTATTTTAATGCAATTTTAAAGTTTACGAGTTTATAACTCTATCCATTGGTGCAGAATTTATTTGTATTAAAACTCAAATCAATAAATAAAATAGCTTGAAATAATTTATAAAATAGTTTAAATTTATGTATTTTTCACTCTATTCTAGTTTTTCATTTCTAATTTTATATTTCCCATCTCTCATATATATAAACTTTAAGGTGTACATTTTTCAGATGCAATTGAATTGATATATTGATAATCAACTGCACATGATTAAATATTGATTATTACTAATTTAGATATATTAATCATAGTATTAATTGATGTCATCGTGAAAATATTTTGAAATTTTATTTTTCAACCTTTAATTGCCTTTATTTTATTTTTCAACTTTTTAAATATGACTATATTGTCTATATAATATTAAATATTTAAATTATGATCTAAATCAGTCAACTGTTAGATCTAAATATTAATAAATTAATAAATATAAAATTTTATTTTTTTTTAAATTAAAAGTACAAAATATAATTATTTAGATTAAACTTGGTCCAGAAACTAATAATTAAAAGTATCTTATTTTGTATACTCTGTGATAAGTAGAAATCAAAAAAATAAAACAAGCATTTGTATTTATTTTAGATTCAACTATTTTAATGTATAGAATTTTTCTGATGTAATTAAATTATAGTGTCAAAAAAATTCTGACTAAAAAATTTTCTGCATCTATAAACATGAGCTAATCATGATATAACAGAAAATATACAAATAAAAATACTAATTTATCGAATAAACTGGTTCAATATATTGGTATTTATATATTTCAATAGATAAATAATAAAGACTAATAAATTAACAATCTTATCAAATCCACTACCTCAATATCTTTTAATATATAGGTGATTATTTCGAGGAGCGCAACTTTTCCTATTAACCTATTCCCGTCCAATACTCCTTAAAAAAATCAATTTTTTTATTCGTAGATTATTTAAATGGAAATTTATTATTTGATATTTTTATAAAACAAGTCAATATTTAAAAAGTCCACGCAACTAAAGCATTTTTATTATCTATTTCCCGTCCAACATAAAAAAATTAACGGATTTATTGATTCGTTTATGATTTAAAATCAAATTTATTATTTGCTGTCATAATAAAATAAACCGATACTTCTAATGGAATCGGAATTTAAGTATAATATTCGGATACAGTTGACTATATTTGGTAGATCAAAAATAGTCTACCGCCCGTGAAAGGGTTAAGTTTTTCTTAGAAACATTATTTTTATTTTTAAATCTTATTAAAAAATATCATCGAATGAATAATCTAATACAACCAAAAAATTTACCCAACAAAATTAAGCAAATAGAATATCAAAAAAAAAAAAATTTCCGCTTCTCCTAAGAACTTCCCATATATAAAATCAATTTTAATACCTTTCATCAAAATAATGTAAGTGATAGTAGCTATTTTAATATTAGTTTTAAACACTGATATTTTTTTTTCTTAATGAATAGTTTATTAATCATCTCCAAAAATTTTTATTGGGATTTCAATTAATAATAATTCGACGAATCTCGTTTTTTTATGCATTTTTAAATCGAAAATATGAATTCATATTGGAATTTTGTTAAAAATATTCATATATTTATCCTTTATAATCGCTATAATATCCTCATTTTCTCAATAAAAATTTTAATTTTTATTAGTATCAACTTGATTGGTTTTATTTCTTTGTATTAACATTAAAGGTAAAATAAAATTATAATACCCTTTTATTTATTTTATATCAATCCTTATTCTAAATTGTAGCAAATAATTTTCAAATAATTTTTTTTCAATGAGCTTTTAAACCTTTTAAATAATTCCTTATATTATTATAACGTCAAAACACAAGAAAATAGTATAGATTATATATGTGCCTATATGCATATATTATAATTTAAATTATACCTATAAATATACAAATAAATAAATGATAACTTACATATAGTATAATGAAATAATATAAAATGATTAAAAAAATGATAAAAATTTTAAAAGTGAATTTTTTATTAATTAAATCATTATCTGATTTATATTATTTTATATTATAATACGAAATTCAATTCCAATCAAGAGTTTTATTTTATTAGTTTAAAATTTTTTTAAGGTTTTATTGCTTGAAAATAATGTAAAAAAAAACATTAAAGTCTTATTATTTAAAGATTTTAATTAGAGTGGATATTTAAATAATCTAAATTTATAGATTAAGAGTTTTAAGATTAGATTGATTTTTACTTTTTTCTATATTTTCCAGCTGATCAATTTGCTTAATATTTAAAACCAAATACAAAACTAAAAAAAGGTATTCTAATTTTATTTATCATATTTTTTTTCCTAGAGCGAATCATGAAATCCATACTTTATTGCCTTTTTATACAAATTTTTATGAAATTGGAATTTTATATATTTACAGTTGATTTTAGTGCTGTTATTAATTTATTAACTTATTTTTTCGATGGGGTTGATTTGTCAAGAAAAATTCGTTTCCTTTTCTATTTTATTTATTTGAGGCTTTTTTTCTAATAGAATTATAGAATCTTTAAATTGAACTTTATGCTAATGAATTTTACAAATCTGGTTTAATTATAAAGAAAAAATAGTACTCTTTTCCTTTTTTTATTTATTATTTCGTAAATAAGCATCTTTTTTTACACTTTAATTTCTTTTTAATTGATCTAATAATAACTACTAAAATTTTTCCAAAACAGTTTTATTAAATAATATATCAAGTGTTAAAAAATATATATTCCCAGTAATTAATAGTATCAACTATTTCTAAGATTTTTTTTATTTAACAAGTTAATAAAAAAAATTTCAATTTGCCAAAATTTAGGTTTTAATCAATTAAAGCTATAATTGTCGTGTTAACTTGTGAATTTAATTAAAATATTGTATTATTATTTCCAATCAATTAAATAAATAAAATCATAAAAATCAAGTAAAATTCAAATGAATTTTTTACGCTGGTAATGAAAATACTAAATAAAACTTATCTGTTAAGAATTACTGATTTCTTTTTAAACCTAGGTAAATTTTTATCCATTAATTTTATATATATAAATTAAAAAACTCACTGATGAATAAAAAGTATTCTAAATATTAGTCACTTTGACTATTAAATACTTTCGGTATTAATGTAAGAATATATAATATAAACATTCAGTAACGACGGTTTTAATTACTGTATTAAATCGAGCTAAATTAACTATTCAAAAGAATATTATTTATATATGTTTTAACCCTGATAAATTTTCCAAAAAGATTCCGTTATAAATAAAATAAGATAAGATAAATAAATGGGAGGTGAGGTTCTGAATGAAGAGGTAACTCTAAAAATAATATAATTTTAAATTTCAAGTAAATTTTTATAAAAAAAATTTAAATCTCATTTTTATTCAACCATCAAAGTATAAAAATTTAAAACTATTAGTACAACAAATTTAAATGATTTAAAGTGATCTCTTGTTTCATAATATTCATATTGATATACGATTTAATTTTGATAAACTTTCCAAAAATAGTTAGAATATAGTATAATCTCAAAATATTTTAAAATATTTTTTATTTACTATTAACATTCTCAATTATAATATCCAAATAAAAACACTTGTAAATAACTTCTTAAAATCTTTATAAAAAAAGATACTGATAGAGTGAGATGAGTGATTTATGTAATGGCTTGTGTATTTAATAACTCTGTTAATAAATATGAAATGCTAAAGTAAAGAGCATTAATAAAATGTAGAATGTAGAACAAAAAGGATATAAAATATACGATAGGTATATTAAATAGGGAGTTTTGACAATAAAAAATGTTGAAATGTTAGTCTTAACTTGTTAGCATAGTTTATAAGATTTTTATTGTATCAATAAAATTACGAGACAAAAAATAAGCAGGTTTTATCTTATGGATTGATAAACTTATTTTTATACCTATTTTTGATATGTAATTTTGCAAAGTATAGTATTTTAACATTAATCTGCCTTTAGAAAATAGTGTAGAATCATCAATAACATTCGTCATTTGGAAATTTTGAATCATGCCCAAAAAAATATGAGCTTTTAATTTTCAGTGTAAAAAACACGTTTGAAAAAACCAAATGTAAAATTGGTCAGTAATGAACTTTGAGAGTATACAGATTTTTTTTTCTCGAGCATTGAAACTGACTCAGATACTCGTAATCTTGCTATTTAGTTATTTTAATGACTATAATTTTTATTTATGTAAATCTTAATTGGAAAATTATAGGAATTGAAAGATTGAAATATGGAAGCAGGATGGAAAATCTGATATAATTTTATTTGGGGGTTTTATTTTATGTGAAAGAGGTTTTCTCGATGTTTCTTCAAGTAAAATATTTAGAAATACCATTCTCAGAAAAACCATTTTCTAAATCCTAAGATTTCTTTCTAATAAGAATACATAAATTTTACTTATTTGAATGCAGTATATATATTCTAAAAGGAAAAAAACTACAAACTATTATCTAATTCAACTATTTGAAGCATATAAAAAAAGAATAGCGTATAAATTCAAGCACAAATGGAATTTTCTAAAATATAATTATCATGGATTTCTAATTAATAAGATTAAAAAAAAAAGTTCTTTTTATCAATAAAATTTTTTAGTGATTTTATTATTTATTCTAATTATTAATATCTCGTTTTTTAAAAACTTGGTTCAAATAATATATTCATAGATGATAACGCTTGATTATAATCTTTTTAAATAAGAATTTATTTCAATGTTTAATAGAATTTTGATTAAAAATAATGTTTTTTAAATGCATAAGAATTTAAAGTATAATTTTTCGAACTTTTTTAATCCTCTCGAGTGTTTAAAATCGTATACATATTTGAAAATCATGATTTTCATAGTATTTCGAGATTATTTTTTTGGATTTATTATAATTCATAGGCAATAAAATTTATTGTTCTATATTAATTTAGTAGATTTTGATTAGTCCGGAATTTTTTAGCAGTCAAACATAATTAATTCTAGCCCTGAAAGTGTCAAAATGTTATCATAAAAAAAGAGCAAATCTGGTCTTATTATTTTTGCACTACAAAACTTTTAATAAAATTAAACTGAAAAGTATTTTATTTTTTATGTGGTTAACACTATCAGGGGCTAAATTTTTTTTTAAAAAATAATTTATACTCTTTTTTATGAAATCCTTATCTATCTTTAGAATTCAATTAAATATAGGATATATTATAAAAAGATTCAAATCAGGCTGTTTGAATTGCACGACTTTTGATTAATAATAATAATGTTTTTATAACTTTCAATAAGCTCTGCTTACTGAGGTGAGTAGTTCTTCCCAAGAACTATATCTAAATAATGTTTAATTACTAAATAATATGGTATAAGATCAAACTTTATTAACACTAAACGTAAAAGAGAAGAGAGACAGGATTCCTAGAATCTTGGACTCGAATGTTTATGTACTAAAATACCTCACAATGAGAAACAAAAATTAATGCTGTATAACCAATGGCCTAACTATGCTTATCAAGCATACATTATTGACCATATATAAACAAAAGTGTAATGTGACTATATTTAAGCTTATCAATAATGAATTTTATTCCAAATCATGTATATCGAATCCAATTGGTATACCTAATTCAAATAATAAAAGTCACCCCGACAATATTAAAATAAATTTTACTGTAGACTAGATCCGTCGAAATAGACTAGAAAAATCTAAAGCGAAATTATTATAATATTTTTAAAAGTAGTGTATCGTTATTGAGGCAGATTAAATACACTTGTTATATTTATATTAATTAATATGGCTACGAATACTGTTATTTATTTTTAGTTTCTCACCACTTGGCAAATAAATCAGTGAAATGTACCCCTTTTAACTTACCGCACACTTATACACATAAAAAAATTGGCAGTACATTAGGTTAGTTAAGGTACATGTTTTTAACCTTTTTTTTAAGACTTTTATATATTCCAATAGCTTTTTTTTTATTTTGATATCACGATTAGAATTAAAATATCTTAGCAGGCTATACAAATAATGATGGTAATAATTTCTATGTATAAGTACTATAAACGAATTATTTAGTTATGTACAATAAATTTATGCGAGTTAAAAATCTAGAGTAAGATTGTAATTCTGAGTGCAAAATATTTTTATAAAAATTTAAAAACTCTTTCCTGTCCAATCTTATAAAAAATCAAAATTATTGACTCATTTATAATTATAAATTAAAACTGTTATTTGCTTCTATTCTTCAGCAAGTCAATTATTTTTAGAACTTATGAATTAAACTGTTTTTATTTTATTTTTTATTTTATTTTTTTTTTTAAAACGGATTTTATTTAAAATTTAGTAACTTTAAAATATAAACTAAAAATACAATAAGCTAAAAAAAAATAAAATAAAATCCTCTGGCGGTCTACCACCTCCGTACCATGATGGCATTGGATCAAGTTGTTTTTATTTTAAATATTTGGCTTTATTTTTTAGACCAATTTGAGTCTACTTTTCGTGAAAGAGTTGATTAATAAATATGGGTGATTCTTTATGAAGGAGTCGTTTTATACTGAAAGTGTTACATTGCATGAATTTGAATAAAAAAAATTATAGCCAATGAGTTAATTAGTTCTTTTATTTAGCAAATATTAATTTCATAAATAAATAAATAAATGGAAGATTCTTTATGAAGGAGTCATTTTATAATAAGTGTTGCAGTGCATAAATTTGAATTAAAAAATTATAACCAATGAGTAAAATCTGTACTTCTTTTTAGCAAATTAAAATTTCACAATTAAAAAGAATAAATAGAAAAAATGAAACACCTTTTCAATGCCGCCAATAATATTTACATTTTTTATTGTCCATACCAATAATATTAAACTGCAACAAATTGCTCTCTTCGTTCAGAATCCCCCAAATAGAAAAATTAAATGAAAAATTTTCAAAATTGGATTTCCTTTTCAATCCCGCCAATAATATTAGCAACTGATGAATATATAAACCAATAATAACAAGCTGAAACAAAGTCCTCTTCGTTCAGAATCACCCACATAATTAACCATTTTTTGCGCATTTGATTTTGCCAAAAGAGCCACTATGCGCTTCATTGGTTAAATTAGTTTTAGGAGAAAAATTAGTTATAAGAGAAAAATATAGTAACTGAAAAATCTAGGTTTTTTTTCTTAGTTGGATAACCCTTTCCCGTCCAAAATCTTTAAAAAAATTAAATCTATGATTCGTTTATGATTTATAAGCAAGTTTATTATTTGCTGATATTATACGATATACCAATATTGTATAAAATCTCGTTAGTATAATATTTTACCTAAACACAGTTGGCTATATCTGGTCAATCAAAAACATTCTACCACCCATGAAAGGGATAATTTGACTTATATAGTTTAATATAGGTTTCTATATTTTTTTTTGGTATTACGAACAGTTATTAGACTCGACTTTTTTTTTTCTTTACTAAAATTAGAACTAACTAACCAAATTTTTATCATAAAAAAAAAAGAAATTGATTTTAAATTACGTCAATAAAATTCCACTTCCAAAAACGATTATCTTCAAAAAAAAATTTTACAAAAACACAAATAAAAATTTTAAAATATTTGTAAAGTAGATTCCAGAAGTATCATAATATGATATTCATGGTCTAACCGGCTCAAAAGCGTCTATATAATTCTCAATGAAGGAAATTGTATTAGTTTTAATACCCTTGAACCCAATCATTGTGTATTAGGCGTGTTCTAGTGTTTGAGATAATATAAACATTTCAGCATAGTCCACATTATCCGGCGAATGAAACTAGGTATTTTTTAGCTAAAAGCTTTCAGCAGTAATCTCTAGTCCTAGAATATTCTATTGAACTAATATGTACATAAAACAATTTAATTACTCAA
>LSSN01005976.1:0-23195 GCA_001970855.1 Smittium culicis | reverse complement strand
AGAACTGTCATTTCTGGCGCGGTCATGTTTATCTTTATTTTTTGAAATGCCTTCTTTAGGTTCGGAAGATTTGGTTGTATTGGGCTGTTGGGCATAGGTCAAGTTAGAATCATTAAATAAAACGATCAGTTTTGGCAAAGATATGTAGCTGTTTAACCTACTATTTTTTGCAATTTCAAAAAAATGTTTTTTGGCAGCTATAAGCAAATTTAATACTTCATAATCAACTTCAAGCGGGTTTGATGGGTCATAACTGACAACGACAGTGATAAGATCAGACCACATGAAATTAGATATTGTTGATTGAAGATCAAATTTATCGAATATATTTTTGGTAGACTTGTTAGACTTGCTGTCAATTGATGATTTGTTAGATTTATTTTTGTTATAACTTTTATTCAAAGAGTTTTTAGAGTGTAAATTACTATTCAGAGCTGAAGTTGGAGACTTATTTTGGTCAGAAAGAATAGGTGGAAAGTCAAGATAAATAAGTCCAGATACGGGATCAATAAAAATTCCAACAGCATTTGAACTAGTACCATTTGAGCTATTGATTTTAAATACAGGTTGGTCTAAAACTATAGTAGAGGTTTCCAAAGTTGAATTAATAGAATTAGACTTATTTTCAGTTTTTGTATGGGAGATAGAATTTTTATCATTCGCTTTTTGATCTTTGATGCAGTTGGCATCAATCATTAAATTAAGTATAAGAGATTTGCCAACAGATGAACGGCCTAAATTAGAAACTACTAGGTGACAATTAGTGTATTCATTAGAGAAAGCAATGAGTTTATCGGTCATTAAGCCACCATCCGGTTTAATTAATGTAAAGCAACGTTTCATAGTATTAATTCCCGCGTTTAAATCGATAGTTTTAGCTCTGTTACTAGAGCTGGGTAAACGCTCACGGGATTCACTAGTAGTGTTAGTTGTAAAGGATTGTAGATTTTGAGATTTTGAACGAGATTGGGTTGAGTCATGAGTCATACTTTTATTAACCGGGCTTCTTGTAGCCAGTAATGCCTGTCCTGATCTACTAAAAGATTCAAAAGGGCGAATTTCGGCGCGATCAATAGTAGAATAATCGCTAGACGATTTATTTGAATAAATGCTAGCATCCAGTCTACTCCTATGTTTAGACGTTTTTGAATTCGAATTGTCAGCATTCCTTGATGAATCGATCCTTGTGTTATTATTATATCGACTAGAGCTATTGTTCGAACGCGAGGTTTCATATTTTGCAGGATTATTACTCCTATCTCTCCGATTAGAGCCTCTTGATCGAGAACTAGGCGATTTTAAACTATTATCTTTGATATCGGATAAGAGCTTCATTTGTCCTTCAACATGATCAAAGAGTTTTTTTGGCTCATTGTTTACGTTTCTTGATGACGTCAGTGGAGATCTTCTAAACTCATCGTCTTCAGGATTGATAGACATGTAAATTTATTATTCGGAATAGTTCTAATATATGGTTGAAATGGAAAAGCGAGAAATGATTTCGTTTGCTTTAAAGATAAAATGAAAAATGACTGGTTAGTAGCTGGTGTGAACGAAATTAAAATCTAGTGTGTCACTAGTAAGAAAAGATTTATTCTCAGCTATAGACAAGAATGGGACAATTAAATAAACAAATAGCTTTTAAATACTAAAATAGCTAATGATTTCAACAAAACATATAAGCTTATAAAATTTATTTGTATCTACTTGATATTGTATAAACTTATTTAAATAATTACTAAAAGTACTAGCGAGATTTTGAACGAAGAAAGCACTTTTTAGCACTTTAATTTTATTTGCTCGACCATTATTTAAAGTTTATGACAATTGGCTGAAATGAATAGGCATTCTGATTTATCTATTTATTCATTTAATTTTGAAATTATTATTTGCTAAAAAAAGAAATTATTTTACTCATTAATTATTGTTTTTTAATTCACGTTTATACGCTGTATTTCTTTCTACTATAAAATGACATGAAAAATCTCGCATTTAATAAATATTTAGTTGGGTTATATAGTAATAATAAACCTTATAAATCCATTGACAAAATTTATAAATTAAATAGTCAATAATTCAATCAGATAACATAAAATCACGAAAGATGAGGAAAAAAAAAAGCAGTAATAGTATACCAATTTATTGATTTTTATAAGGGATATACTTAGGATCAGAGGAGCTATTTTCCCCTGGAATATTATTTGTTAACAATAATTAGGTGGTTTTGATTCATAAACTATTTAATCTATTTAACATTATAATCTAATTGAGCTTAATATCCAAAAAAAAAACATGATGCGAAAATAAAATATACTAGAAAGTGTTCTGCTCCTCAATTGAATCTAACATGTCTCTATAGATATAGCTGATACAAATTCTTCTTACAAAGTGTAGATAGGAAACAATTCCAGGTGATACAAAATTTGATACCATATAACCAATAGCATCAATACTGGTTTAGTAATAATAATGATATTTAATTCAAAATATTAATGATCATTCTATGTGTACTAGAAGAGATAACGTATTATTGCTAAAATTTATCTCTATATTTTCAAAAAAAAGATTACAATAATAATATCTATAGTGCTAGAAATATCATATATGTGCATCAAAAAAACTTTACCTGACTAAAATGAAAAAAAGCGTATATCCATGAAAATATGCATTGTTTTATCAAAGATTTTGGAATGCGAAAAGTAGCAATATAATATTTAATTTCATAATATCGATCTAAATAAACGAATCTGTTTTAAATCAAAAAAGCACTGATTATATGAAATAGCATTAATCAATAAAAAATGAAAGCTAATTTTTCAAGTAATATCTACAGTCTAATTTATTGTAAAGCATATCTTTTAAATCCAAGAAAAAATGTATATATTTTATACAATACTCGTTTTTATAGCTCAAAAAATGAAATATAAAAATTAGCAATTGATCCCCAAATATACAGTTCAATACAGTTACATGTATTTTATAGATATAACTAAGTGAAAAATTATAATAGCAAAAGAAAATAATATAAATGAGCTATGAAGTGTGTTAATTCATTTATATAAAATAAGAATATTAAGATAATTGTTGAGAAAATAAGGCGATGAATTAGGAAAAAAAAGTTAAATTAGCACATATTTTATAGAAAAAAATAGAAAATTATATAAAAACATTTCAATTACAATAAAAAAATTGATCGAGATAAAAAGGTTAAAAAAATTAGAGAATTTAGATTAAAATAAAAGCGCCTATTAAGGCCGAAATTATATCCCAATAAAGGCGAAATTTACTATATCTTAAAGGTAAAAAATCGAAGAGAGCAGCCTTATAAAGCGTATACAATCAGCATGAATAAATAATTATGTATAAAAGATATAAATTTTTTGAAGATACATGCTTAGCTAGCGTATCTAGAGCACTATTTATCGTTTCACTCTCTTGTTGCTATAAGCGGCTGCCATTTCTTTATCACTAATAGTAATTTTTTCCAGTTTCTTTTTACTAATTTCCTCCTTCTTATTCTCCAAAGTTTCAGTTTGAATTTTCTCGATATCTGCATTAAAAGATTTAAAAGATTTTCTTCCAACTTGTAACTCGTTTATTTGCAAATCTTCACCTTTACTTTTAAGTTTTTTTTTCTCGCTTGGTTTAATCGTTGGAACTAAGTTTATATAGCTATTGGTGGATACAGTTACCAATTTCCTGGTAAAATAATAAAAGCAATAATATTAGGGTAAATTAAAAAATTCAAATAACTATTTTCACGACAAGCATTTACTGATTTTTTCTATATAAAAAATTAAAGGAATTTTATATTCACAACTGTAAATAAATAACTTACTTCTTTTGTCCTGGTTTCGTAAGTGTTGAACTATTAGAATTATTTATATTTGATTTAAGAGTCCATCTTTCCTCGGAAGCCTCTTGAGATAATTTGGCTTCTGCATCTTTTGATTGAATCTTTTTAGTCGATGATCGTTGCATAAACTATTAATATTTAATATAAGGTATGAAATAGAAAATCAAATTTTTAGGATTGAAATATTATCGATTTTAATATAAAAAATACCTTCATGGTTTGAAGTTTACCCGATAAAGAGCTAACTTGTAAAGCCTTATTTTCCATTTCAGAGATGTAGAGGTTATACTATCGAAAAGTTCGTAATATTGCGATGATTAAAGATTGGTATAAAGTGTTAAGATTGAGATCTATATTATAGGTATCTTGGATAAGTTTTGAAAGTAAATACACGGAATAATCCAAAAAAAGTAAAATAGATGAATTAACACTTGAGCGGTTTTTATTTTTAATTTGCGATTCTGATTATTTACATACTCAAAAAACTTTCATACCTAAATTATTAAAGTTTATTGATTCTTTTAATTATCCGTATACTCTAATTGGCTATCTTAGAAACTGAAAAAAGTGCATCTACCCAATAGGCGTTTGAAAAAAAATCAAAATTTTACTTTCAGCTTACGCAGACTCCAAAGCCTATAACTTTCTCTCACTCTCCTTCTTTGAAGCCCGACAATCGATCCGACCAATTAAAATTACTTAAATATTTTTTACTAAATAAACATCAAATTAAGTTCATTCAACACAATTACACTTAGTAGAGTGGTGGAAACTAACAATAGTATTTCCAAGTAACCGTCCAGCTTAAGTTGGGCAGAAATTGTATCTACCAACCCTAAACCGCAAGAGGATTTTGGTTTTGGTAGAAAAAATAATTAACAATTATGTTAACAATTACAACCCCGTATTGATTTTAGAAAGGATATCGGGGATAAAAACAAAAAATAAAACTATAATGTGCACGGGTGGAACCCCGTTTACACTTGGATGCAGATTGGGAGAATTTAATGTCGACATTGAGTCGGTCATAGAAGAAACACTCGAACAAATATGTGATATTCAAACATGTTTTGAAATAGACCACAAAAGGAAAATTTTATTTCTAAAATTCCAAGGTAAAGATAGTATGGAATTAGTTAAAAATAAAGAAATAAAATATGAAGGTAAAAATATAGAAACTATCGAGACATCGGTTTATAGTGAGGACTACAAACACATAAAGACCCCGTCCTATAATGTATTAAATATGTAGGATGTATCTAAAGAATCTATGAAAAATTATTTAACGCGAGAGACGCTCTAGACATATCAGCTCTAAAACATACCAAGTTTAACTCATATCCTTCAAAGAGTATAAAAATAGTAATTAAAACTAAAAACTAAAATGAAATTCCCTATATTTTAGCAGTCAACGACATCAAAGTAGCCATTTTGTGGAATGGTGCAAAAAGTATATGTACATACTGTAAAGAAACTTCCCATTGGAAAAGTGAATTCCCTAAAATAAGAGCCAAAAAAGAAAAAAAAAAAACTTAAAAGGATAAGAAATAGTAGAACAAAAAATATTAAAAAAATATTTATTGAAGAAATAAACAAAAAAGCTGAAAAAAACTATAAAAAAGAAAATCCAAAAAAAATTGATACTAATACCAGCATAGAAGAAAATTCACAAAAAACGAATCACAGGTGAAATAAAGTATACTGGAGCCTGAAAATGAAAAAAAATTGTGGTATGATACATCTTTAATTAAGAGAGTATTTGCTTTTAGTAACTATAGAGGCGAAAACAAAATAAATAATGATTTTACAAAAAATTACAATAGTAATACTTCATACAAAGTACATGGAAGAGACCCTGATTTATTAAGAATTCCTTCTAGTTATCATGAATCTAGGCAAAATAATATTAGTGTAATTAGAAAGACTATAAACAAGAAACCCACGCTTGAAGAAAAAATATAAATAATGAAAAAAATAAAAGTGAAAATAAAAAATAGTGAAAAAAAATAGTGAAGAATTTTTTAATAAAAGAAACGTAATATCTAAAGCTATAATTCAGTTAAAGGAAGAAAATAATTCTATTGACGCTCTGTTAACTCTTAATAAATCTAATGGTCTTTCCAAAGATTCTGGTATAAATCGCTTAACTAAAATATCAACTGACCCAAAAAAAGACGATTTCTCCTCTCCCGTGGAAAACAGTTCTATAGAATTGTCCGCGGATATGGAAGAAGAATAATCCTAAACAAATTATAAGATAACAAATATTAAAAAAAAAAACAATGAAGAAAACGAAAACATTGAAAGAAACAATGAAAGTAAAAAATAACATAAAAATAACAGCCTTTAATGTCAAAGGAATCTCAGAAAACAAAAAAAAAAGAAGATTATTCCGATACCTTAAAAGGTTTATCAAATCAGATAAAATGTGCTTACAAGAAATCAATATCAAAGATGCAGACAAAAAATTTTTGGTCCGAATATTGGGGAAATAAAGTGATCTGGTCAAAATACACAGCTACAATATTAAACAACAATGATTATTGAATCATATACAATTATATATACTTTGATGGCGGAATTAATATTTCAAATATTTCCACTACACACAAAAACCAATTAAAAATAGTTAACCTTTACTTATCTAACCATGAAAAAGAAAGAATAATAATGATAGAATTTCTACATGAAAAATTAATAAATATATCCAATGAGAATGAGGATATTATAATATTAGGTGACATGAATATGGTAGAAAACGAGCTTACTGATAGATTCCCTGAAAAAATATCCAATAAAAAAGAATGGAGACACATTAAAAAAATTACTACCCAATACAATTTAATCAACTCAATATCCATACTCAATCCTAATGAATCCATTTTCACATGGGAAGACTATTCAGGAAATCATAAATCTAGAATAGACCACGTTCTAATCCCTAAAAACGTATTGGATAGCACAAAAATCATAGACATTGGATCCACTGAATTCTCAGATTAAATTTATAACGATCCAATTACGTCAATCACGAAACAAAAGTAAAAAAACAAATACATGAAAATTAAATAATAGTCTATTGGAAATAGCAGACTTAAAAAATATAATTGAAAGGCAACTAAAACATGCCTGAAATTCATTAAATGATTGGGTAATGTTCAAAAAAAACAACTAAAAAAGTCTATACTAACAATTAAAATCACAAAAATAAATTCTAAAAGCTAAATAACCTGTAAGTAACCAATAAAATTATCATAAAAATGATTAAAAATTCACACACTAGTGAATCAAATAAGAACAATTAAATCAAAGAAATAAAAGCAAATAAGAATGAAATCATTAAAATAAAAAAAAACTGGACGGGGTAATTATACGCCCTCCAGCCAATTGGTCAGAAAAAAATGAAAGATCTAATAAAAACTTCTATGGGCTGCTTAAATCTAGAGAAAAACGAAAAGAAATAAACGAAATATTCAATGAAAAAGGGGAAATCTGACAGAAAAAAAGAAATTATAAAAGAAGCACATTCATTTTAAAGAAAATCGTTCCAAAAAGACGACACATCATCAATAAGCTTATTAAATTTACTATCAGGAATAAAAACTAAACTTAATACTACAAAAGTACATATGCTTAAAAATAAAATTGAGATAACAGAGATAATGAACGTAATAGACAATTCTCCCAATAATAAATCACCAGGACCTGATGGGTTATCTTTTGAATTCTATAAAAAATTCAAAGAGCAAATATCAAGCCAATTAGAAAAGCTATTTAATAGCAACCAAGAAATGAAAAAATGGAATAGCCTGAATGGTGGCTCAACAATAGTTCAGATTCCAAAAAAAGGAGACTTAAAAAGCCTCAAAAACTATCGACCAATAACTCTTTCTAATGTAGATGAGAAAATTTATACAAAAATAATTACTAATAGACTGCAGAAAGTAATTGGAAGAATAATTGATAGCCACCAATCGGGTTTCATTAAAGATAGATGCATTTTCGATAATATCCATACCACAAACTTCCTATTCGAAAATAGCATAAGCGATCCTAATAGAACCAATGGATACTTAATTATGATTGATCAAGAAAAGGCATACAACAGAGTTGACTGGGTCTATATGTAGAAGTGTTTAGAAAAATTCGGATTTAGCCAATCTTTTATCGATTCATTAAGAAACATATACGAAGGATCAAATACAAGGGTATGCATAAATGGTACCCTTAATGAACCAATAATTATTGAGCAAGGACAAAGACAAGGGGACCCGCTCTCACCATTATTATACAATTTAATAATCGAGCCTTTCCTAAATAGTCTGAGCAATAATATACAGGGGATAAAAGTGGCCAACGAAAACTTTAAATATCTAGCCTATGCAGATGATTTGTTAATAGCAATTAAAAACCAAAAAGATGAATCAATATTAAAAAAAAAACTCGAACTTCATTCGCTAGCCTCAAACGCGAAAATAAATATAGAAAAAACGATCTACATAAAAATAGGAAACCCAGAGAACGTCTGGCTAGGTCAAAAAGCTATTAATCCAATAACAACCTTCAAATACCTCGGGATTTATTTTTCATCCAAGGTAATGTCGATCAAAAAGAACCAAGAGGCCCTAATTGAAAAAATAACCAATAAAATCAAAAATCTATCAAATAGAAAGTTATCTATAAAAGGAAAAGTATCAGTGGCTAATAGTTTTATACTTTACAAACTCTGGTATACAGCACACGTAATACGATTCGAAAATGGTTTTATCAAAGCTGTAAAAAAAATAACAGATGGATTCATATGGAGCAATAAAAAAACACGGGTAAAAATTGATACGCTTGAACTGGATATAAAGAATGGAGGGATGAGATTAATTAACATCGAAGCTCAATCAAAAACACTTTTTTTAAGTGGTACAACGAATTTATGACAAATAAGGACACAATATGGAGAAATCTAGCGGCTAGCGGCTAGCAATCTCAAATCGCTCGTCAATAGATATGATAAACTCTATAGCATGCAAGATTTACTGGCTAACAATGAGCCGCCAAAAAACTATAAAAAATTTCCGCCAATATGGGGCGAATCAATAAAAATCTCTAAATATATTAATAAGCTAAATTCGACAGGTATATGCGACTGGCCATACGAACATGTTAAAATGCTCGGCCTAAGTAATATTAATAAATTAATTGGTATGAGCCTTAATAAAAAAGATTTAAACTGGCTAACTAGTAACGGAATTAATAACTGCGTTCAGTTCTTTGATAAATGTACAGTTATATACGAGAAAAATTCAGATAAAACATTTAAAATTGAAATCTGGGACAAACCTAAGAACTAATCAGTAAACTTAATTTAAAAAATCAAGTGGTTCAATAAAGAACATTTGGAAACAAAAAAAATATCCAATGATTTATTTGCAGATGGTCATTCACCTTCAAATCAACTGAAAAACAAAATAATAAAAAATAAAATAGATATTGAAAATAGGAAAGAAATAATGGTAGCACCCAAATGGAATAAAATAGGAAGAACAGTCAACACATACCAATTGTTTAACTGGATGAGGATACATAATATTGATCTGGAACCTAAAATGACCAGTCATTTATGGCTGCTATTTCAAAATGCCCTGATTACTGGCGAAAAAATGAAAATCTGGAACAAAGGAGTGTTTAGCCAATCGCCTGAATGTAAATCTTGTAAAGAGCGCAAAGAAAAAATTCCACATATCTACTTTGGCTGCAGGCGAGTAAAAGATTTGTGGAAAAAAATATATAACTTTATTACGACAAATTCATTCGACAGCGGGATATCTAATAGAATAACCACCGAGGTTATTTACGACTTTCTAAAACCAGTGGAGAAGAAGTTTCCGAAAGTAGATAACCTGTATGGTCTAGCAATTTGTAATATAAATAAAGAAAGGGTTAACTCGGCTCTATCAGAAACAAACATAACTGGAGAAGGTTTTTTCAACCAATGGCAATATGGCTTACAACAGAAAATCACTTTGGACCTTAAACATACAAAGAAATTTGAACAATCGAAAGCAATAAGAACTTAATGGTTCTCAATAGAGACGGGAAGAAAGCTGGTGTTCAGCAATAGTTAATATCGCCAACCCTCATTTTCACCTCTTCTCTTTTTTCAGTTCCTACTCCTTATTTAATTACATTTCTATTTTCATTTTTATTAAGCTTATAATGTTCTATTATAAAAAAAAAAAAAAGCTAAAAACATATAACTTTAATTACTTTTATCAGCTTGCATTAATCTGTAATTATAATATCACACTATCTCTTCGACTTTGAAGAATATCAATTTGAACAACCAATAAGATTTGATTTAAATAAATACATATATTTTTAATAAGTACAAGTCATAGTTATAAACTTTACCACAGTAATTAAATAAGCTCTCGAATACAAGGTGAAATGGAAACTAGAATTACTATTACTCAGCCAATCGACACTAGTAGCTGGTAAAAAGTGGTATCAACTAGCCTTAAACCTCCCAGAAGGCATTGCCTCAGGTTATAAGAAAATTATTTATAAAAACACAAGTATATATAAACCTATATCTATCATGGAGTTGGTCTCCAGTATCAAACCAAAAGTCAAAAAGATAATTTGTATGGGCGGTACACCATTTAAATTAGGCAGTATAATTAGTGAGTTTAAGGTAGAAATCGAAATGATCACCGAGGAGATTCTCGGAAAAATTAGTGAGATTCAATCCTGCTTTGAAGTCAACAATAAAAGAAATTTTTTGTTTCTAAAATTTAAAGATAAAAATAGTAAGTAAATAGTTAAAACAAAAAAAAATCAAACTTCCAGAAAAAGAAATTGAATTCACAGAAATAGTAAATTTTAGCGACGAATAAAATTTTATAACACTATCATAATATACAGTAAACTCTCTGATATGGCAACTCTACTAGATAACAACTTTTAGTAAATTTAGTTGATCAATTTTCTTTTTTTACATCTTTGATTTATCATCCCTTCCTTTTTTGTAAAATAATTGGCTTTTCATGATATATTTGATAATTTAGGCAAATATTATTGATAAAACAGGACTATTTGGCACGAAAATTTTGACCTGTAATATAAGAGCTTTCTAAGTTGGAATTTTATACTTTTTTTTTAAAATTGCTGTAATATACGCCAAATTTAGCTTTCTAAGATGGAAAATAGTTTTTTGATTAGCCTATCATTTTTAGTCGTGTTTTTTATTTTTTATTATCAAAAAATTTGTATATAGCGTTAGATTTAAAAATATTTATCATATTTTTTTTTATAAAAAACGAACATATATAAAAAATATTTGATTAGACAATCCATTTTGAATGACGCGACTTTATATAGCAATATGATACATGTATACTAATCAAATGTTAATTATAATTTTTTAAATATATATTAAAGTATTTGAGTTAAATATTAGTTCACATATAAATCAAATAAAAACTATCATTTTACATAGAGATATTTAGAGAATCTAATATTATTACATTATTAGTTTAAATTCATTAGCTTAAATTATTTATTTGGTCAAACCTATTTATTAATGACTTTCAAATAAAAATAAATATAATTTCTCAATAATATGGATAGTGTTAAAAAAAATAAAAAGCGAAAATTACTAACTTTGAACCAAAAGCTCGAAGAATTGTCGAGGATAGAAAACAATTATAATTATGATGATATCTCATGAGTTTAAAATCGAAAGATATAATATTTCAAAAATAAATAAACAAAGAAAAAAGCTAATTGATACCGAAAAAATTGTATCAAAGATCCAGAAAATAATTCCTAATATAAAACATAGAAAAGTAAATTATTTTATTTCAATATTTATAAATGTTTGTGGATGAGGAATTTTCCTCTAAATGAGCTATCATTAAGATTTATAGCTATGAAATATGCAAAAAATAAAGGTTTTGACGATTTCAAAGCAAGCTCTGAATGGTTTTATAAACTGAAATCTAGAAATGATATAAAACATAAAATTATAAATGGTAAGCAAGGAATTGCAATTTTCACTGGCGCTAAAGTATTCACTGAAAATTTTATAAAATTTCTAAATTTTCTAAAAAAAGAAAAAAAGGATAAAAAGGATAAAAAGAATATATTCAATAATGACGAAACATGTTTGTTTTGGAGAACACCTCCAAAGAAAACTTATATTAGATCTAGTGAAAGTCCAAAAGGAAAGAAATCTTCTAAAGAAAGAATAACTTTGCTATTCACTGTAAGCGTATTGGGTGAAAAGTTCAAAATTTTGATAATTGGGAAATCTAAAAACCCAGTATCTCTAAAGGATAAAGATCTTTCTACGCTAAAGTTAGAGTATACTAATCAATCTAATTCTTGGATGACACGATAGATTTTTTATAACTTTTATTCAAAAATAAATCAAGAGCTAATTGAAAGTGGTAGGAAAATTCCTATTATTACTTATAATTTCAGCAGTCATAACATTAATGAATTGTCAAACATTGGATTTCTATTCCTTCCACCAAATTCAAATTCAACATCATTAATCCAACCGCTTGATCGAGGGATAATAAAGAAATTTAAAAGCATGTATAAAACTGCATTAATTAACCATATAATTTGAGCAGCAAGCGAAAAAAAAGATTTAAGATATAACAGCTTAAGCCTTTATATTTCATTTGAAATTATTTCTGTTTCATAGGAGAATGTATCGGTTAACACGATAATTAATTGTCTTAAAGTTTTACCCGAAAAAACGTATATTTAGATTCTTATTCTGAAAACTGTAACTCAAAAGACAAAATTTTTATAGAAATCGAATCAGACTGTTACAAAAACTATGATATTTTGAATTCTACAGCAGAGCCTGATTTATTTATTGAAGAAAGTATTCAAATGGCGGAAATTAGTAACAAAAATGATATCGAGGGTTTAGAAAATTCTATTCGTATATTCAAAGAAAAAAACAAGAGATCAATTATTATGAACTCAGAAGAATACTTAAATATAGAAGATGACACTTTTTATTTCGGTGATGAAATATTTAAAGCAATATTGTCAAGACTGGATTTTCAAGGGAGATGTATTAATATGTAAAAGATGATTATAATATAGACTAGAGACTAGGGGAATGAAATATTGTTGAACAGCATACCTTTTCATGGAAAAGGATAATTCTATTCTTATATATGTCTGGGAGAATGGGAAATGTAAAAATATTAAAGAAACTTTTGACCAATAGTTATCAAACAATGGAGAAGAATGTCATTGTGACATAATAATCAATGATTGCGCCATAATAAATGTTGATTATGACAACTATAAAATCAAAAAATTTTATCGCTAGAGTCAAAGGAAGACAACTTATTAAATATCGAAATGGAAAAGGCAAAAAAAAATTCAGTCTTTTGGATAAATTGAAGAGAATGAATGAAGAATTTGCCCCACGCTTAAATATAATTCTATTAGAATACAAAGTTAAATTGAAAAGAAAACCCAGCAAAATATTATGGAATTTGAAAATTTCTTTTAAATAGTTTTTTTTTAGCTTATATATTTTAATTTTTAATAAACTCATTTAATTAATAAGATCTAATTAATTAAAAAAAAGACAAATTATTAATAAATAATAATTTAAAAGTCCAAGATGATAATAAATAATTGTTTATTAGCTTTATTACACAATTATCAATATGTAATCGAAGATAGTAAAAAAAGTCAAAAAGATGACGAACTATTAAAGAAAATAAAAAACATCAAAATATCCAATTTGGAGTGTTATAATATTTATTTTTGATCAGCTCATTATCAAAATTAAATTAATCTTTTTTAGTTTTTTTAATTATACTCAATTTAGATTATTATAATATATTTAAATATGATTGTATTGTTTAAAAGTGAATAAAGAATTTCTAAAGATTAAATTACGGATGATTCGACGTATCAATCGTAGTTTGAAGCATAGTTCGTAAATATTTCAGTTAATAAATTTCGTTTTAATATAATTATAATTAGTCTTTTCGAAGTTTGTTCAGGTTATTTTAATTTATTTTATTGGGATGTATTGGTAAGAAGAATTTAGTATAAAGAAATAAAAAGGGTGATTGAAAATTTTTTTTGGTTAATTAAATATATAAAAAATATCAGTAGTATTCCCTCCCTAAAACTGATAGAAAAAAATTAAAAATTTTGATTTAGAAAACTTGTTAACTTGTTAATAATTCAAGCTTTTATCTAAACACATTGTTCTTGTACGCGAACTATTGGCCATCAATATCTATAATCAGTTCATTCGAAATATAAATAAAATATGAGTTTTTCCAATGTAAAATTTTATTTGCTGAAACGATCATTGTTACGCGAAAAAAAAACAGCAAAAATTCAAAGTTGGCAAATTGACAACTTAGAAAGTATTTGGTTCCAAAAAGTGCCAAATTTCTTTGTTGCAAACTTAGAGAGTTTACAGTAATGGACTGAGTTTATGGGAAAGTTGAACAAAAAACCTACGAATTTTAAAGCAATATATGAGAATTTATTGATATAATGACCCTAATACACACAAAATTTAACTCTTAACCAACCAAGAGTATAAATTAATTTTGAAAAATGAAAAAGATGATTAAATTCTTAACATAATAAACATAAAGATATCATAGTCGCCTTAGTGTGGAGTGGAGGTAAAATAATATGTACCTATTGTAAGAATACGACACACTGAAAGTGTGAATGTCCAGAAATAAAACTAAAAAATGATAAATTTCAAGAGTCAGCACTTCAAAAAATATAAAAAAAGTTTCTATTTAAGAAATGAATACTGATCCCATAATAAATGATAAAACAGAAAAAGGAGGAAAAAAAGCACAGTTGTTAACAAAGACTTTTAAATTAGAAATCAGTCTTACTGAAGTTCTATTTGAACTAAGAGATACAGAGCTGATCATAAAGGATAGAGCTGTTATTAAAATAACGCTCGAAAATAAAAATTATTTAAATAGTATGGTTAAAGGAATCGAATTTCCTCGATACAAAATAAATGATAAAAATTGGGAAAGCTTACCTAATTTTCCGGAATATGATCGGAGCTTAGAGGACCTATAAGAAGTATTGAAAGAAATAATATGAATGTCAGCAGGGTAAGGAAAACTTTATTAAAAAAAAAAAAACGCTTGAATAAGGGCTAGAAAAACTTGTAGGAAAATAAAAGATAAAAAGGGGTGAAAAAGAGATTATGGAAAATTATTTTACCAGACTTATGGAAGTGCTAACCCCCAATTCAGTGATTTCGTTGGAAGAAAAAGAATCGGTAGAGACATTGGTTAATCTGGGAAACATAGGTGACTAAGATATAGAGAAAAATAATCTCGAACAAATTAGCACGCCCGAGAATAGCATAGGCAGTGTTGAAACTACTACAAAGCAAATAGATTCTAATAATTCTGAGGTTATGGATGAAGAATAACTCATAAATCGAGCCTAAAAATACAAAAATATAAGTTAAATAAATCAAATAATAAATAAATTCATGAATAGAATAAAATTACCTCAATAACTACCTTTAAAGTTAAAGGAATAGATGATAATAATAAGAAAAATCGAATATTTTCATTTTTAAAAAAAAAGATTAATTCAGACAAATATTTCCTGCAGGAAATATATATAAATTTTAAATAAAAAGGTAAAATATTTTGGTCTAGATACATGTATAACAAAGTTTTATGGTCAAAATACTCCTAAACTATAATTAATAATAATAGCTACGATATAATAAAAAACAGTGTTTTCTTTCAAGGGAGAATAAATATCACAAACGTAACTACAAATAATAAAAACAAGTCTAAAATAGTTAATCTTTACTTTCCCGATAACAATAAGGAAAGAAAGATCTTGACTTTCTGTACGAAAATATAATAGGTGAGACAAATGAAAATGAATAATTAATATTAATGGGGGATTTAAATATGGTCAAGAACGAATATAATGATAGGTTTCCCCCGAAAATAACAAATCATAGTGAACGGTCTAATATGAATAAAATAATGGGTCATTTTAATCTATGCAACGACATAACTAAATTATTAGCCAATTAGAATTTATATACATGGGAAAACTACTCAAGAGCCTAAAAATCGAGAATTGGTCATATACTATTGAATACAGAACTTATATAGAGCGCTAAAATAAATTAAATAGGATCGAAAGTATTTTCTGACTATAAATTAATTACAATTAATATACACCTTTTGACAGAAAATTAAAATAGGCCTAAAAAAATTTGTAGTTTCAATTTCAAACTTCTAAAAGACGAAATCACAACTAATTAAATGAGTGAATTACTAAAAACAAAAGTCAATTCACTGGATGTGCGAATAGGAATCAAAAATAGATGCAAAAAAAACATTTATTTGATCTGGAAAAAAAAATACTAGCATAAAAAAGACATTGAAAGCTTATACTAACCCAATAAAATCGTCCTCATTATGGTCATTAGCGATAATATTAAGTCCACCCATAAAGAATATCTTATACTAAAATTAAAATACAACGAAAATAAAATAATCAAAATAAAAAAAGATAAATAGGATGGAATAATAACTCGTTCAAGATCTGATTGGAAAAAAAAAGTGAGAAATCAAGCAAATATTTCTTTGGGCTTCTCAATTCCAGAGAGAAAAGGAAAATGATCAGTGAATTGTACAATAAACAAAGAGAGTTAGTATCAGGTAATGACAAAATCGAAAAATTGGTTTATAGCTTCTATCATTAGCTATTTAAAAAAGTATTCATCGACTCTATTTTCCAATCAGAAATCCTTTAAAACATAAAAAACAAATTAGATGGCAAAGATCAAAATTATTGGACAGAAATATTAAGTACAGCGAAATTATAAATGCAATACAAGAAATGCCCGAAAACAAAGATCTAGGGCCAGATGGCCTAAACTTCAAATTCTATAAAGAATTCAAAGCGTGAATATCCAATCATCTTGTTAAAATTTTCAATAAAGAAATAGAAATGAAAAAATGGAACAGTTTAGTGGTGGCTCAACAATTGTCCTTATTCCGATAAAATGCAATCTAAAGGACCTGAAAAACTAAATTCCAATTGCAGTAATTCTGATGAAAAAATACATGAAAAAATATTGACGAATAGGTTACAAAAACTTATTCATAAATTAATCAATAAACTCCAACCAGGTTTTATTAAAAGCAGAAATATTTTTGATAACATCCACGCTACAAATTTCCTTATAGAAAATAGTAAACTTAATCCTCATATGACCAATGAATACCTACTCATAACGATCAAGAAAAGGCATACAATAGACTAGATTGAGACTACCCACTTAAAGTCCTAAAAGGTTTTGGGTTTACCCAATCATTATAGGAAGAATTAAAAATATATACCTAGGTTCCAAAACAAACGTAATTATAAATAGAACATTTGCAGAGCCAATAAGAATTGAACAAGGGCTCAGAAAAGACGATTCTATCTTGCCTTTAAATTAACCTAATTTTCGAGCCACTAATAATCAGAATAGATAAAAAAATTAAAGGAATATCTAGCATACATAGATGATTTGCTAATTGGTATTAAAAGCGTTAATGAGGAACTGATATTTAATTAAAATCTTGAAATTCAATAACTAGCATCAAATGAGAAAATTAATAAAGAAAAAACACCTTATATAAAGATTGGCTCTCCAAAAGACTGCTGGCTAAGGCCACAAAGCTCTGAGATCAATAGATAATTTTATAACTTAGGAACTATTTTCACACTAAACGGAATCCCAATTAAAGAAAACCAAAAAAATCTCATAAATAAAATAACTAAAAATTAAGTAGCTGGAAGAATAAAAAACTGTCAATCAAAGGTAGAGTATTATTGGTCATTGGTTTTCTACTTTCTAAACTCTGGTACTCCACACACGGAATCCCGTTCGAAAATGATTTTATAACAAGTGTAAAAAAATCGAAAATGGTTTCATTTGGAATAATAAAAAAACACATGTAAAAATTGATACGCTAGAACTGGATATTACGTGCAGAGGATTGAATTTTCTCAATATAAATGCACAATAAAATCATTATATATGAAATGGTATAACGACTTAATATAAAATAAAAACGCTATTTTGAGACACTTTGATACCTCAAATTCCATATATTTAGCAAATAAAAATGGCTCTTTTGAAAATATATTAGATATATTGGGTAACAACAATCTCCCAAAAAAACTGAATAATTTTCCGCCAATATGAAGAGAGTCAATAAAAATAGCAAAACATCTATACAAATTAAAAACAGCCAAAATACTTAATTGGTCTTACGGCAGCATGAAAATGCTTGGACTGGAAAATATTATAAAATTGATTGGTATAAACTTAAGTAAAAGAAATATGAAATAGCTAAAGAAAATGGAATAACTAACCGCGGTCAGTTTTTTTAGCAAATGAAAATCAATATGGGAGGATCACTCAGACTCCATATTTTCGATAGAAATTAATGATAAACCGATTAATTTTTCAGTGATTCAAACGCTTAAAAGATAAAATTTCCAATATTTTATACATAGAAACTTTATATATAAACAATGAAATATTCGCGGAAAGTAATTCGCCATCAATTGACTTCAACAGAAAATTGATAAAAAAAAAGACTCGGAAACTAGGAAAGAGCCGATAGCTGAACCTAAATGAGACAAAATTGGTAATTTAATTAACATCGAAACAATATTTAATTGTATGAAAATACATGCTATTGATTTGGAAGCGAAATTAACCGGACATATATGGCTTCTTTTTCATAACACGCTGATTACCGATGAAAAAACCATAACTTTGAATAAAGGGTCGTATAGTCAATCACAATAATGTAAATCCTGAAAAGTGTTAAGAATAATATATCCAATGATATAACTAGACTTTCAGTTGGTGAAGTCTACGTTGAGATATAGCTATTCTTATATTATTTAAAATTATTTATTTGGTTATAGCCAACCAATGTGTTTATGATTTGGTCAAATATCTCGGAGAGACTGTTTTTTCAATCATAATTTGTTACAAATAATTTGATCCAATCAAGTTATAGACTCTATCTCTTATTATATTAGATCCAGTAGAATTTAATAAAATACTCTAACCAAATTAAAGTTAACTTAATCAAACACTAAATTCATAGAGGTGATTTTGGAGCAAATTGAAAAGACATTTATTTTGTCTATAATCCACTTATTATGAATTTTTAGTTTATGTGGAGTATAATTTTGAATAGCTTTTGAATCCCTCTCTCTTTTCTTAAATATAAATATTTCAAATAAACGAAAATCTAACAAAAGATATAACAGATCCCGCCACTCACATTTACTTTGGGTGTAGGAGAGTAAATGATTTTTGGAAAAGAATAAATAACTTTATTTCCACAAACTCATTCGACAATGATATAGCCAGTAGATTAACCACTGAAGTAATATTTAACTTTCTATAGCTAATGGATTTAAATTTCGAAATGTAGAAGTAATCTATGGGTCAGCGATTTGGAATATCTACAGATCAAGGGCCAAAACTGCCCTATCAGCAACAAATATTCCTGAATAAGTGATTTTCAACAGGTAGAAAAGCGACCTAAGACAAAAAATTACAATGGGTTTTAAACACGAAAAAAAAAAAAGAGACTCCTGGCTAACTAAAAGAACCAAATTTTTCTCAATAAAGACTGCAGGAAAGCTAATATTCAGCGATAACTGATATCGCTGCATATCACTTATACGCTCTTCTCTTTTATTTCAATTTAGATAATTCAACTCTTACTTCCAATAATTCAATACTTTAGTATAATTATTTTATTAAAATAAATAAAGAGAATTGCTAAACGAACATCAATTTTTTGCTAAATGTACTCAATAAACAATAATTATCAATTTAATTGGTTAAATTATTGGTTAGAAGCTGTTTTTATTATTTTTTCATGAAGATTTGCCCATAAAAATTTATATTTAATCTCGTCAATCTCAATCCAAATATACTTTTTAAAAAATTTTTTAATACCTATCTTTATCTTTTAGTATTTATTAATAGTTAAAATTTAAAGTATATTTATTAAATAAAGATTATCAAAATAGAGATGATTTGGTAAATGATCTTAAAAGTAAATATATGAAGCAGAATTTCAACATCAAAATAAGGAGTTATAACGAATACCATGTTTAAATTTTCTACGAAAAAGGTGAAATTTATAATAATAAATAAGTCAAAAAATTAGAAAATATGGAACTAAAAAAACTAGATGCCCTTTTTAAACATATGTTTCAAAAAACATGAATGGTATTGGGTACACAGGGTTATAAAAATATAACATAATCATTCTCTAGATAAGGAGGAAATTGATTTTTACATTAGTCGAGAATTAAATGAGGATAAAAAGTATGTTATATCTGAGCTTTATGGATCAGAGACAGCACCGAGGGAAATATTGATTGTTCTTAAAAAAAATGTAAATGCCCCTATAGCTAGTAAAAAAATCTACAACCAAATCCAGAAAATTACAAGATCTAATTTAAACAGTAGAACATCAATTCAAGCGCTCTTTGATACTCTTACTAAAAGAGATGTTTTCGCTAGATAAAAAACCGACAAAAACGGTAGAACTATCTATTCAGCTTATTATGGAAAATTCAAAGGTTGTAGAATGGATTGTAACTATAAAACCAATAAATTATATATGCTTCTTCCTGAAATTTTTGGTTTATCAAGCACCTGGAAAACCGCCTATTAATGAGTTGTTTTCATTAAACTACAAACAGAAAAGTAAAACGCCTGGGCGCTAAATAATTACAAAGAACTTTTTAATGTAATAAGCCAACCACAGGAAATATAGACAGATATGGATTTGGCACTAATCAATGCTATAAAAAATTTGTTTAACTACAGAAAAAAATTCGTTTGCTTATTGCGCATTAATAACAACGTATTATCAAAATTGAAAAAAATAGAGCCCCTGAAGATGAGAATCAGTTTATAACTCAAAAATGGTACAGATTAATAAATTCTAAAAGTGTTATATAATATGAAAGCAACTTAATATGGTTTGAATCAAAAATCTAAACTATAAAGATTTTCATAGGTACATGATTAATACATGGCTTCCATACAAGAAAAGTTTTATAAGTAAATGGGTTGATAAGAATTTACACTTTGAAAAAAAAATTCCTCTAGAGCTGAAGATGAAAATTCGGCACTAAAAAACTACTTAAGAATCCCGACAGGGGATCTTCTAAAGGCATTTGAAAATAAAATTTGGCAGTTAACAAAAAATAAAACAATGTTGAACTTAGCATAGCTTCAGTTACTCAATAGGTCCCACACCATCTTCAAAGATCTTTATTCAGAAATATTACCTATAAAAATTTCAGTAGTGGCATTGAAAAAGATAGAGGAACAGCTACAAAAAAATTTAAAAATGTCTAAGAATAACCCTCTTCCAGAGTGCAAAAATATTTTTAGAGAAACGATGGGGTTTCGATGTTTCACTACTTAAATAATAATGATAATAATAAAAGGTACATCCATAAGTTTTCTTGAAATAGAATTGTTTTTAGGTTAGTAAAAAAACCAGGTCCTCTGAAATTTTAGGCAGTTGGCTCGTAGACTCAATTGAAGGTGAGTTAAAACAGATATTAGTTGAATATTACAAAATTTTTATTAGAATGACAGGCTTTGGAAAAAAAGTTGAACTTTATTCGATAGCTGGTTTTATTTGTTTTATATCAATTGCTCCAGCTAATTCCCAAGTACAGATTACCAAAGGAAGACCTAATAAAATCAAAAAGATAAAATTATCTTCAACAAAGCGGAATTTCTCATTCTTTGAATTTCCCGAAAACTCCAAGTTTAATAATTGTAATTCATTTGGAAAAACTTGCAATAATAAAAGAACTTGTTCTAAAAACAGCAAAGTGGTGTATTCTATTGATAATACATAACTCTGAATTCCAGAAAGAAAAATAAGGATAGTAGGAGAGTTTAAAATTTATCAAAAATTTTTTACTTAATTAGCTTAGTATATTTTTCTTTTCCGAATTTAATATTTGAAATAGTAACGGAACTTATTTTCCTTGTTATTCTGTCGTTTTACCTGTCTACTTTTATCAAGATTAGTTTTAATATATATATTTAAAAATTCGATTTTTTTATGACTCAAATGAAAGTAAAATTTGATCCATATTATTTAGGAAAGTAAATTTCTCTTCTTTAGTTATATCTTACAAAATTCAGACAGATAATATAAGGCTGTATCGGATTTTAAAGATTCCTTTTTTAATTAAGTTTGTATTCAAGGATTAAAGATTAGATATTAATTTCTACAAGGTTTAGAAAATTTAAAACTTGTAATAAAACATTCTATCATTTAAGTCAGAATTATGAACTATCTTTAAAAATCTAATACCAGATTTATCATAAAAAAAGGTCAAGCATAAAAAATTTTTTTTCTGAAATATTACAAAAAAAAAAACCAATTAAAATGAGCATTATTTTTTATGGAGTAAATTTAGCAAAAAAGTGGAGTGCTTTTAGAAATTCCCTAAATATAAGTTAAATATAAATACATATGTGAAAGTACTGAACAAAAACTTTCAGATGAAACTCAAACTAGTACTTATTTGTAAATATTGGAGTTCTTAATAAAACAAAAGAACAGTAATTCAGAATAATTTGAGCTTATTTTAAACTAAATAAAATTTAATTGGTGGATTTGTAATTAATATCTACAAAATATTAGAAATCCACTTGTTATAAAACTTATACTGCTAACTAACAATGTGCAGATCATCAATAAACTAAATAAAATTATTTATGCTTAACTTATAGTGATAAAAAAAATAAATAAAACGACTACTAGGTTCAAAAATATCAAAACGCAAAAAAGAAATAAAACTTTAAATAGTCATAATACTCTGATGGTTAGAAAAAAGTACCAGATTTTTTAAAATAAAAAAATTCATTAACAATTAAATATCTAGTCAAAAATTAATAAATTTAAAAATTATATCAAACCTCATTAACACAACTATTAATTTACTATAATATTTAATTAAAAGTCGACCAAAATTTTATTTTATTTCACTACATTTTTTACTCAAACCAATTTTAATTATTAAAACCCAAACTACCAAATTATATAATTAAAAATAATAATAATAATAATAATAATAATAATAATAATAATAATAATAATAATAATAATAATAATAATAATAATAATAATAATAATAATAATAATAATAATAATAATAATAATAATAATAATAATAATAATAATAATAATAATAATAATAATAA
>LSSN01005974.1:0-18285 GCA_001970855.1 Smittium culicis | reverse complement strand
ACTTCATATAGAAAAAACGTCCAATTTTATCAACTCCGAAAACTAGTTACGATAATTTCTAATTGCTAAAATATACCAAACTAGCAACATTTTTACAATATTTATAATTTCTTTTAGCTTGGTAGTAACCCCAATTATATATTTATATAGTCGATGTATAACCAAAAAGCGATTGATATCCTCATCTATAGCGGTGAGGGTGCTTCTAATTTGTGCTTGGAGCAAACATTGTCGACGTTTCGTACAATACTTGGAAAGAACTATTCGATTATGAAAGTCGATGCGAACCAGTTGGCTAATGAGCCATGGGAGAAAACGACAGCGTTGTTGGCAGTTCCAGGCGGTAGAGATGCGTTTTTCAATAGAGATTTAAGAGGGGCAGGAGCGTACAAAATACAGAATTATGTTAGAAGCGGCGGAAAGTATATAGGCTTTTGTGCGGGCGGGTACTTTGGCTGCTCAGGAATAGTCTTTGAGCCTAATTCGCCGATACAGGTGGTTGGCGACAGGCCATTAGGCTTTTTCCCAGGGATTTGCAAAGGCACGGCTTACGCGGGGTTTAGATACGATAGTGAAGATGGATCGAAGGCGCTGAAGATAACAATAGAAAGCGATGCGTTTAAGAAGCAGAAAAGCACAGAATGGGTGGTTGAATCTAAATTAAGCAGTCCGTATGTATACTACAACGGGGGCGGCTACTTTCCGGATGCAGATGCTTATGCTGAAAGCGGCGATAGCGAAGCTTGCGAGGATAAATATAAATCCAAGAGCTACGTAAACGTACTTTCGAGATACCCTGAAGGGGTAACAGATCCTGAGGATCGAACAGTTAGTGTTGAAGGTGCACCTGCAGTTATAGCGTGCCATTATGGAAAAGGTGTAGCAATTCTAACAGGAGTTCATATAGAGTTTTCGTCTAAAGCATTTGATGGAACACACGGGCGTACATTAAAGAGTGAGGTGCTTGAAAAGCTGGAGTCTACAGAGAACGAACGAGTGGATTATATGATATCAATATTCCATTATCTAGGGCTGGAAGTTACGATAGAGTCGATTATGCAAGAGGAAAAGGATACAGAGAGGATGGAGGTAACGCCTACGTTTATTGTCCCGATTAAAAACGTGCAGCTTACAGACACGGCACAGTTTATTTATAAACTCAAGGAGTGTTCATCGAACGGCATAATATACGACAGCTATAACAAAATATCGATTAAAGTTGTTGACTCGGATTTCAAAGTAAGCGAGAGCGAAGAGAAAGAAGGAAATGATAGTTCAAAAAGCAGTGATGTGATAAAAATGTTTTTCTGCAACGGCGAGTTCCCAGAAGAGTACCAAAATATTTACAGATTTGATATCGGCAGATTCAAAAGGTACATGAAGAGGGCAAACACTAGAAGCTTTGGCAACTGGCTGATGTATTCTGATGTTACTACATCGACCCATACAGTTTTAGAAAAGTACGTTATTTTTAAGTTCTATACAATTGAAATTATAAACTTATTTTTTATAAATCTAAAGCTTAAATTACGCTTTACTAACAAGTCATTGAAACAATATGTTATTTATGTGATTGACGAGTAGGAACTACAAATTCCAAAAATGCCTTCCTAGCCCAATAGTAAATCTTGGATACACTCAGGTAGGTGGACGTGGGCGCGGGAGTAATCCGTGGGTGTCACCTCCAGGGTGCCTTCAGAGCTCAATATCACTGGCACATCCAGCAATAAAGTCAGCACCAGTAATATTCATGCAATATTTAGTGATGATTGCAGTCATTGAGTCTATACTCTCTAAGCCTGGATACAGTGTAAACTTTTATCTTTATCTTTACTTTTATTTTTTATTGAATTGTATTTTGATTTGGACATTTGTGTTTTGGTTTGTATTATGTAGGAGTTGCCACTGAAGCTGAAATGGCCGAACGATTTGTATAGTCTGTCGTCTGAGGTGGATGAGAGCGGTAGGCCTATTTTGAAAAAGCTTGGGGGGCTCCTAGTTACGTCATTTTCACTCAAAGACGCATTCTCAGTGTTTTTAGGTAGCAGGCTTATGTATAAAGCTAACTAGAATTGAACTTTGCCCAATCTGAAAATATGATTTAAATTACTTGAATTTATTTTATAGAGTATAAACTTTAACATTTATCTTATTTTTTATATTTAAAAAAATGTAGGACTAGGGATTAACATAGATAATGCCAAGCCAACAACATCACTGAACAGCATTATTGAGGAATATAATGCTAAGAACAACAGTAGATTGAAGAGGATATCTATGGAGGAGGCCTTGGCTCATTACTTGGAGAAGCTGGAAGAGTTCTATTACATTTTTTTGAGCAAAGGATTTGCGCCATTTGAGCAGATGTACTACAAGAACTGGCTACACTCGTAAGCGGTTTATTATATATGAGAATGGGATATTTTTTATAGCAGGGGATATAAATTTTGGATATTTTTGATTAGGGGCCAAATTGTTAGCTTAAAGAACCACGACTACGTGCGGGTAAAAATAGTTGGGATATCGCTGGAGGACGGGTACTTGGTGTCGGAAACTCTGGACAGCCCAAAGACCACTTACACACTGCACCCGGACGGAAACTCATTTGATTTCCTGAATGGTCTGATTGGAAACAAAAAATGATCGACCATTCATTATTTCTTTTATAAATTTTAAGCGCATACAAATTAATGTGAATCCTTTGGGGTGGGGGGAAAGAAAAAAGTCCGCTATTGTTCTAGACTTGTAAATTTTGGCGCCTATTACTTGACATGACACTTTTAACTTTTTATTTTTTTTCCCATGTGTGTAGAAACTGGAGTATATGTCACTTATCATAAACACTTTAGAATGTACATTTAAATTTGCTTTATACAGGCTAAACCTTCTTATAGCTTTTTTTATTTTCAATTTTGGATAAGATTGCTTCGTATATGCTTCAATAAAAAAAAAATAAACTTTCTGCAGAGGGGCATCTGCGTGCATAATCAGAATATGTGTGTATGAAGCGCAAATAAACATAACACATGCATGCAAATACAAATACTGAAAGCAGAAAAATTCGTCTGATGTTTGGTTTTTGACGCCATTGATTTATCGGTATTTTAACTTTAGAGTCTAATAATTAGAGGTTGAGAGAAACGCTGAGAATAACAGCTGCCCAATTGTTAGCTAAATCTGTGAGTTTATTAATCAGCACATATCATTGCTTTTATGGCGTGTAGATTGTGAGAAATTGGCCAATGATATCGTATTTCTTAATTTAAAAGTTTGATGGGTTTGGTAATAATGCAGAATTTTCTGTTGTTGATTATGGAAATTAAAATAAGCTTAATTTGGGATTGATGTGGATATTTAACGATTTATTTGCTTTTTTGATGAGATGATTGATCGTCCAATTACACGAATTAGAAATACAGCGATAATCGAATTGTGATTCGGTAAAAAGCGATTTGTTGGTCAGCCATAAGAATTAAAGCAGGAATTATTTCAGCAAAAAATGCTTGGGTTGAGTAGAAAAAGCGCCAAGTGAGTTGGTGGGTACTTGGTCTATAGCTGGGCGTAAAAATGCGGTTGGGCATAATTTAGGCTGCAGTGGTTTGTATGACATCCTGATATTCTATTAAGTAATGCCCAGTGCGAAATTCGCCAATTACAAGTGTAGGCCCACACACATTCAGCTGCAATTAATAATACTGGCAATAATATTAAAAATGTGAATGATTGATTGATTGATTTATTTATTGAAAAGCAGCATTGAGGCAGTAAAACTCGCAAAAAAAAAAAAAAAGTTGAGAGAACCATAAATTGTTATAGTCTGATTCGTATTTTTTTTTTCTTTGCCTGAATCGCAAAGTGTGCGAAATTTGGTGTCACCTATATGCGTTACTTCCATCTGACCATCTTAAATACCTTATCTTTTTTTTTTCATTTCCCGTTCGTTCTTGCTTTATTTCAAATGCGCTTTTTGGTAAAAATAATCTTCTTCCCCCTTTTCATTTATATTTATTGACGACTATACCATTTTCGAAGCCGGAAAAAGTAAGTTTTTACTATCTCTGATTATTACACCGTTGCTGTTCGATTATAAATTAGACTTTCCTTCCTATTTTTTTTATTTTTTCACAAGAAACAAATATTTTGCTATCTCTAATAACACTAAGCTTATAAAATACATTCCTTCCTTGATCAAAAACATTTGCGAAAAGCTTAATATACATAAAAGAATCATATACAATTAGGACCCTTTTTTTTATACCTAATACGCGCTTTTCTTTAAACATTCCACCTGTACTTCTTTGTTTTCCTAGGCACCTACGCATTTTAACTGACACAATACTCCTCTCCGCCTCTATCATTAATTCCTTATACCTATAACCCGCTCCTACTTCCTTATATAACGTCACTTTCAATCATACTGCCCTTCCTATACCTTCATTTTAACATCGCTTTTTCCCTCTAAATATTGAATAGAGTTTGCATATATCAAACTACTCTACCCTTCCTCCACCAAACTTTAAAAAAATTAAATTAAATCAAGGCTGATATAATGAACCCGTCCTCCTATAAAAACCTCTTCAGGCTCGTCTTCTTAGCCACTTTGCTGGCACTAGCCCCTGCTGCCGAAGCCATAACTGAACTCAAACCCGATACCAATGCTGAAATCTTATCTGTATTTGATCAGCCTCAAGTATGCAAAATTGGTTCCTTTGCTTGCCACGATACCTTCTCTATAGCATACTGCTCGGGATCAATGTGGGAAGTATCTCAATGCAAACCCGGATATAAGTGCACCATTTTAAGTGGTACCCCAAAATGCGCCCCTATAACTATCTCTGCAAGCGAATTAGACCGCAGACAAAACAATAATAATAATAATAATAACAACGACAATAACAATGACAACAACGATAACAATGACAACAACGATAATGATAACAACAACAACGATGATGATGATGAAGCTTCCTCAAGCACAACTCCAAAGCCTTCTTCTACCCAGGGAACTTCTCAAGTCACATCTAGCACCGCAAAACCAACTACTACCTCAAGCCAACCGCTGACTACTTCTCAAACCACAAAACAGCCAGACTCTACCACTAAAGAAGGTAACCAAACATCTATTAAACACTTGATACTGCCTATTCATTAGCACTTCATGCTCTATCAAATCTGCATATTATAATTAACTATAACATTTTGCTTTACTTTATTGTATCAATTAGATAAACCGCCTCAAACCTCAGATAAGCAGCAGAGTACCACTACTTCTGAAAACAAGCCTGAATCTACCACCTCCAATCAAACTTCTTCAACATCATCTGAGTCACAACCAAGCCCAACAAACGAGTGTTCTGACGATTACGTCGCTACTTGCCAAAAGGATAACCAAATAAAGTTCTGCCAACTAGGTAAACTAGTTACTGCCGCTTGTGATGGTGGATCAGTTTGCATTGACGGAGTAATCGAGAAGTCTGCTGCTTGCGTAGCCCCAGACTACCAATGCAACACTGACAACCACTTCAGATGCAAACCTCTTGATCCAACTATCTATGAAGTCTGCGGACAAGGCGCTTGGAGATTCTCCGGCGTTTGCGAAACTGGCCTGCTCTGTAACAGTACCGGTGACAATAAAGTCGTCTGCATAGGTGCTGACAGTCCCACCATTGGTGAATCCATATCTCCTGTCATATCCATTCCCACGCTTGCTCCTTGGGTACCTCCAAGATCTTCAAGCACTATTAGAACCGCATCAATCTTCACTTTTGCTGTCTCTGTACTTGCATCCTGCCTCACATTCTTTTGATTTTATTTAAGAAAATCAGAATGCTTCTATTATCTCCAACTTAATTAATTTCTAATGATTTATGACTCTTGATTATTGCCAACACTTTTCTTTTTAAAGTTTTGCCTTATATGCCTGCTTTTTTATTTTTTACTTTATTGATGCTAATAATTTAGAAACTTTATTATTCTAATCAAAACTAATTTAACCAAACTTTTAACTACATTATCTACCAAAAATTATCTAGCGTTAATTTCACCATACTGGATTAAATAATAGTTTTCCCCAAAGCTAAAAAAGTTTAGGAAATAAAAAGAAGGTTTTTGGCAGCATTTCTCGGCGCCACCAACATAATTGGCTGAATTTAGAGTAATCTGATCAGTAATATCCATGATTCAGCCAGTAATTAGCCATAAACCTGAAATCTGATTGATTTTGTTTGTTTGATTAGCCAATAGTTGTCAAATTTTACCTTTGATTAAACAGCCAAGAAAGAAAAAAAGAAAAAAGAAAAAAAACTTTATTTATTCCATCTTTTATAAGTCAGTCTATATTATTCCGCTACTTTATAGCTTTAATTTAAATTTATTAATTTTTTGTGGAAACAATTCTTGGAAAAAAAAAACACACAAAAGCATATCCTGTTTTTACTTTCTATTTATAATAAGAGAAAGTCGTTACCGAACATAAAAACAAACACAAAATATAAAAAAACTTATAATTAAAAGTAAGAGTGAACATCTGACACCTCCTACTAAACAGAATTACTTCGCAGCTCAGCACAGCACAGCACAACACAAAGCTAAAAGTTTTATTTTTTTAAAATCAACATATAGAGAGAACTTGAGGTGTTTTTTTCTGATTGAATAGAAGAAATAAAGATTCCAGGTAAGACCCCTACTTTAATTCTATATATATATAGTTATTTTCGGAGCCGATTGTGTTTTATTTCTTAATTTGGTCGAGAATGCACAAACATTGATCTTGAAAATCAAATAAATAAAAAAAAATAAATGTTTTTATGGATACTGTGATTTTTGGTTCAACAGTGGGATTGTCTAATTTTATTATTGATTGTGCGTTTCTTTGATTGAGTGAAGAAGGATAAACCATTTGGAAGAAACTAAATAATAAAATATAGAAATAATTACGCATACCTGCTAAAAAATTTTTTTTTTATTTTTTTGTACGGGAGTATAGGTATAATCACAAAATCTTGAGCCTAAAAAGAAACAAATCAAGAAGAAAGCGAATTCAAGCGCAACTAATTAAAAAGAAAAAATAGAATAGAATAGAATAGAATAGAACAGTATGAGAGGTTCAGACACATCCAGAGATCCATGGTAAAAAAATACGTTTATTTACTTTAGATATAGCGAGCTTTTCTTTCTGATTTTAAAGTAAATAACTGGGATAAACTTTTTTTTTAATTTTTGTGGGATTTTGTAGTCCATGGGTAATATTAAACGATGCAGGAGGTGCGTTCTGTATGGGCGCGATCGGAGGAGGACTCTGGAACTTTATCAAAGGAAGCAGGAACTCGCCAAGGGTAAAAATAAAATAAATTAAAATTTAAAACATAAATTATTTGTTGTAAAGAGGCAAACTAACTAACTAAATAAATGTCATACTAAATTGATTTAAATTAGGGCGAGCGGTTCAGGGGCGCGGTGACGGCGATGCGTACGAGGGGCCCAGTTCTTGGGGGTAATTTCGGGATATGGGGAGGGATGTTTTCGACGTTTGATTGCGCGATGAAGGGGATGCGACAGAAGGAGGATCCGTGGAACTCGATTGCGGCGGGAGCGCTGACCGGGGGGATGCTTGCGGCACGTGGTGGGTGGAAGACGGCGTCGGTGTCGGCAGTGTTCGGCGGCGTGCTGCTTGCACTTATCGAGGGCGTTGGTATCGGAATATCCAAACTGACTGCGCCTGGACCACAGCAGATCGCTGGCCCACCACCCGCATCGTCTGAGTAAGAGTATATAATATATATATTTATATATTCTCTTGGCCAAGAACGAGCTTTTTATTATTATTATTATTATTTTTTCTACAACTTACTAAATCTTTATCTTTTATCGCCCTTTTGTCTACATCTAATTTACATTTAACTTTAGTTTTTTTTTTGGAGTAAACTATTTTTCTTTTATTTCCGGAAATTAAATAAAACAATATTATATTTTAAAGATTTTTCATTCAGAATGAAAATGAATAAATTTAAAAGTGCGGATTATAAAATAATGGTAATAAAAAAAATTTATTTGTAATGATTGGAGTTTAGTGTTGATAAATATTAAAAGTACATAGTTATTTATAAATATATATATATAAGGAGAGATAAATAAAAGAGAAGGGAATTCTCAAGAGTTTGATGTGGAGGGGGGGGGGAGGTGTGTGTGTGGATGCTTTATGATGCGGTCATAGCAAACCGGGCTGAACGTAGTATCCTTGTCCTGCTGGATGGCGAGGAGTAGTGGAGAGCAGCGGGCGATGGTGGAGAGGAGGAGTGGATGTGGGAGTTGTACTTGATGTAGTCTAGGGAGTAGCTGTAAGTCTGGGAGGACTTGTTGCGGTCGGTTCGCTTGCACGACTCGCTGCAGTAGAGAGCAGAGTCGGAATGGCTGATATGTTTGCCGCAGTAGAAGCACCAGTTAGTGTCCATTTTATCTTTATACAGTTTTCTTTTATTATTATTGTCAGTTAGTTTGTTTGCTTTCTTTTTTAAAACCGAAATAGTCTAAAAAAAGAAGAAATTTGTTTGAACGATTTTTTTGATAATTTGTGCGGAATAAATACGGTGTTTTTTTTTTTTTTTTGAGGGTTGTAGGTGTTCAAGTCGAGTTAGGTTATAATTGCGGTTTAGGGTATAAAGCGGCAATGATGAGCTAGTTGTAGCAGGTGGTATGTGCTTATAAAAGTATGGGTAAACAGGGTTATGTATATAAGGTAAGTAGCAAGAAAGCAATCGAGTATTAATAGTTTAGATAAATAGGGAAGTGGTGGATAAAAGATCAAAGGCTGGCTAGTTATAAATGTTTTTATAGTATACTTGTTGTTGAGAAGGCGGGCAGTACAGTTTTACTCGATTGTAGAGAAGAATTTAGGCCGAGTATTTATAAAAAAAAAAAAAATAAGCAGTGTAGATTGCTTTGAAACAAAATGTATGCTAAATTCCATCTTATTACAGAAATCGTCAGCAAATATTCATTTTGTAAGCTAATTTTCAGTAACACTTGGCAAATCTCTCATCAATTATTAATGCTAATAAAATTAAAAATAAACTCTTTGGAAGTGATAGAATAGGCATTCCCGCTAATATTGCAAAAAATTAAAAAATTAATAAAAAAAAAAAGCTGACAATCTTTTTCCCTTTGAAATATTAGCCAGAAAGTTTAAATTCCTTTTTTTCACTGCTATTATTAATGGGCATAGAAATTTGGGCGAGACAATCAGCATATTTTATGATTAATAACTGGAATTTCCTTTTATTTGTTGATAGGCGATTAATAATTGGGCGGTTTTGAAGCTAAAATGGGGCTCTAAGTGGACAGACTCGAAAATATTCCACCACTTCGCTGAATAGGTTGAAAAAAGCACGCAAGATCCCACCTCTCCCCCCGCATCCAATGTAAGCATCGCTTTTATGGGCTTTATTAAAAGCACGAAAATCGTTACGCCCAAGTGAATCACTTATCGAGAAATTGGTAAAAGAAGTCCGGCAATTTCTAAGCGCACGCCAGCGTTTCTTCGCAATTTCTAAGCGCACACAAGTGTTTCTAAGCATTTCTAAGCGTTTTCGACAGTGCGGAAAGCCTGTTATTACGAGAGGTTTCCTTGCTTTTTTTTTAATTTTTTTGAAGTGCAGATACAAATGCGCGCATCAGCCGTCTGCTTTTGGATTACCCACAAATAAGAGGGTGGAATTTAACAGCGCAGACCAAATTCGAAGAAGTGACTAATATCGCCCAATTAGCCAGCCTTCCGGCATCTTCTGCACTCGCAATTCCATTACAATTACGTAAGAAAATTGCCGTTAAAAAATAGAAAAAGCGAATAAAGTTTATTCAGCAATAGGCGTGTTTTTTTGTTTTTTTATAGTGACAAGGCATTTTTGCATGCTTTCATAACCAAATGACAATATTGCGAAACATTGTGATAAAGCAGCAGAGCAATATTAGTCATCTCTGCGCTAAATTTCTCAGCCCTTTTCCCCTCCCCCTCATAACTCTCGTCAATTACCACTTATGCTGACCAATCACCATCGCCCTCAACAAAATACAAATTCATTTGTAAGAACCTTTTTATTTTTTTTCTTATCTAGATTAAACCTGTCATTTACAATTCTTGAGCGAAAAACAAAAAAAAAAAAATTAAAGAAAATCATGCAAAGTAAAAAACGTGTTCTTTTTAATATGGACAATAAAATCTAATTTCTGCGCTTTATTTATTTATTTATTATAAAAGTCTAGATTCAAGTATTGAAAGCGCTATGACATATGGTTGGCTAGCTTTTCACTCTTAGTAAATAAAAAAATAAATTAAAGTTCACTGATTTTCTATATCTTTCGGACTTCCATACTGCCATTTAGAGCTTCACTGCCACTTTCCCAACATCCTTGGTTTACCCCCCTTGAAGCCTTCGCCCACGTTTCTTAACTTTCTATCCGATTCTTCCCCACAATTACCTGATTGTCGATTACTACAGGTGCTATCAGATTTTTATTGAGTCGCCTTACTTAATCCACGTTTTAAATGTTGAGCTGCTTGTCATTAATAACAAATCTGTCTTTCAGGTAACTTGTCATCAATCACTTAATGGCCATACCCGATATATCATACGAGCCTATCACAGCATGCACATAGACCAGCAAATCGCCATACCCAAAGCATAGTAAAATTATAACAGGAATATCATCTCATCTCATCTCATCTAATATTCGCTCACCCTTCCACCAAAAAAAAAAAAAAAAATAGCCTGATTATGGTTTTCAGGAACTTCAAGGATCTTAATTGTGCTAAACAGCTATACATTTCCCGTATAGTTTCAAAAGCCACGCTATTAATACCTCGCCCATTTATTGGCGCATTATTTGCTCTTCGTTTCTTTTTAGTCCAAATTAATTAACCCTGATATGGGACCATTGCTCCAAAATACACATTATTTCAATCTTTTTTTATTCTGTACTACTCTCTCGATTTTGCCCACTTAACTTCATAATCCAAAACACGGATGTACCTTTTACATTCATCTTACAATAATAAAAGTTATAATGTCGATATAATATTCTGCAGAAACATATACTCTCTCATAGCAACTTAGCTTCCTCTTTTTTATTTACTCTGTTTACCTCCTAATCTTTTATAGGGCACCTAACCCACCACATCCTATCAAATAATGTAAATAAATATCTAAAATATCTTTTTTCTCGGTAAACACGTGCCTAACTCATATATCTTTATCTTGATCTCACCATCATAAAGCAAAAACAACTACCAGTACATATCTAAACACTATGATTTCTCTCATTTGGATCTGCGTTTTGTGCAATGAGAATCTTTTCAATCACTTGTATTATTCCTCATTAATAACTAAATTAACACTCGAAATTTAAAATAATTAAATACATGCACTTGTCTTTATTAAACCCAAATAAAAAGGCTATACTTTAATATTATACGCTTTCCTATTAATTATGGCGAAAGCTTGGGAATTAAGGGAGAATGTAACTATTTGGAAACTGGTAGGAGCTGAGTCCAGTTTCATACATTACATTCCATTCCATCCATACCATTAGTCTCACAGCAGTGTCCCTCACATTATACATCCTTACTCACCTCACCCCCTCCCCCTATCCTCATCATAAACTTCATCTTTTTTTTTTATCCGCTTTGAATCGCTATTAAAAAAATTACCCTATTTTCTCTCTTTTTTTTTTATTTCACTATCCACTACATACTCCTCTTGAAAAATAAGAACTCTTCTGAATAAATTCAGACTCATCGCTAAACTTTATTTATACATTTACCAATAGAATTTTTACGCTTTTAAAAAAGAAAAATAAACTTTCCAAATGATTATATATCTAATACCCACAATAAATATAGCTCGCCTTTCCCCCCCCCACCTCCATCATCGCATTCTTGAAATTTCCAGTTCAATATGCTTTCATGCACTGCCCACTCCTTTTCTACTAATTATATATATGTATTTGAGCGAGTTTTACCACTTACTGAACATTGTACATACCATATAAAAATATAATATAATTGACATCTCTAAAATTGCTAAAACTACATAGAAAATTAAAAATCTAGATAAAAAAAAAAACTTCTCCATCCTCAAAATAATATTTGCGAATAGAAAATTTTCCCTCTCGCCGTCTTTTTTTTTTTTTGGAGGTGGAATGGTTACTTGAACATTCTCATCATCTCTAATAAAAAGCTTCAAAAAAATATATCCATCTTTAATAACTACCGATAAAATAAAACCTCAGTATTTTGTTAATAATAAATATTATTGTAGAATTGACCCTACTTCCACAAGTACCACTAAAACATTTAAATACTTTACCTTATTATTTTATTTGAATCTAACTTTTATATATATATTTCTCCGCATTTAGAGATACCAGCTTGCTCTTGGTTTTTTGCTCTTAAAAACTCTAAAAAAAACGTATGTATCGACAATTAGAACAAAAAATTTCCGCTCAAATTAAAAAATTACTTGTTTAGGATATAATTCTTTTATTCATTAAAAAAAGATAATAAACAGCTTGAATTTTGTATTCAAAGTACAACATTGATTTGCTTTTAAATCAACTGTATTCGCTAATTGTTTGTTTTCTTTTAGCGCACATTCAACATTTACGCCGATTTCTTTACTGATCACTACGTATAGATACGAAGTCAGATTGATGACATGGACGAATACGGATTAAATAATTACAGTAACTGTACACATAACAACCCCTCCACACGCTAATAACACCCGCTGCGCATTTTATAAATTTCCGATCAAATAAATTGGTATCAAGTACCCTGATATTACGAATATTTGAAGAAAAACACCAACTTGTCCTCTTAATAACTAAAAACTCAGACAATTCAACGGTGTGATGCATGAAATTGCCGAACACCCTCTTTCTCTTAATCATTGCGTATTTTTGCACTCAAATATCTATTTTTAAAATAAAAATAAAAATAAAACAAACATTCGATTCTATTCTATTCCACGCTCTAATGAGAAAGATAGAATTACCCTTTATAGTAATATCCCGTTGCTAAGATGAAAAAATATAGCAAGATGGAAATTATGTGGCATTCGATTAGCTGGTTGATCCATCTCTAAAACCCTCTTTTTTTCTTTTTTTTAGAGCTCGACAAGATCTTGAATTCGTCTCTTTTCAATACCACACAAAAAAATGGCGATATATTCCAACTCCACTCCTAATATTCGCTATACAAAAAAAAAATAAAAGTCATTTTTTGCGGTCAATTGCCATTTTACTTTATAATTTATAAATTAGACCTCATTAATACCAGTCCCTTTAAAGAAAATGTCATGGAATTTTTATTCCCTTATTCATATTTCTTTAGTTTTCTTTTTCCTTCTATTGTTTTCTTTTTTTTTTTGGCTGAATGCAATAAAACTGCGAAAAAATCGCCATTAAAAACACCCACTTACTCATATTTTATTATTATTATTACTTTTATTATTTAATGATTGCTCTCCAAGTACCTTCGCATTGGTATTCGCAACATTACGTTCTGTATTACGAAACGTGTACCGATATTTATTAGTCTGGTAGTATTCGCACATGTATACACTCAAATAATCAACCCCCACACGTCATAATCACACGTCATACTCACCAAAAACATGTTATTTGCTGCCATCATCCTAACTTACCTGGGTTGAATGATATTTTTAGCTGCCAGTTATCCAAAAACGACTTTACATAAAACTATCATCGTTCACTCCATCCCCTCTCCCCTATCTCCAAGAAAAACACATAAAGCTAGACGCGTAGTATCCACTAAAAATTTAAAAAAAAACACACTTTCTTGCCCATTTCTCGCTACCGCTTGCATTTTTTAAGAAAAAATATTAAAAATTTAAAGTTCTATTAATACTCTAATGTGTATGGGAGTTCAGCGCATAAGAATGCAACTTTTTGTTTCAGTTTAATAATGTTTGCCTGATATCTTGTAAAATCGATATGTATAGTTGTTTGGAACTCTAAAAATGAATTTTCCCCCTCTTTTTCGAGCTATGTCAGTGTGTCCACCTTTACCACAATTGAATTTAATAAGACTATTAAACGTTTACTCCATCAAGAATCCCCTATGTTTATTAAAAAAAATGTATAGGTGGGGTTTTTTTTTTCGTATTTTCAATTGCAATTGCTTTTTTTGATTTAACTTTTCATACTATAATTGTTTAATCTAGAAAATCCTTCAATTAAATGATCACTCGTATATTATTGCTCTGAATTTTATTGATCCTTGTAAATGGGGGACCGTTTAGAGCTGCATAAAAAATTTTTTTTATTCCTTGGAATCTTCATTTTTTAATTCCAGGTATAAATAAAATTAATGATTGAATTCGATATTCTATTCGTAAACATTTAACGATAGAATATAAAGCTAAGACTAAGACTACTAAATATGAATGTTTTAATTAGTATATCTCTGCTCTTAAGAATATTCTTCAATCCATTCTTTATTTAATTTTTGTGCGATTTCACACACTTTTAATACATTTCTCTACAAACTGCTTCCTTCACAAAGAAACTTCTAAATTCAAAAAACAAAACCTTATACCTGAACTTTAATTCTTTTTTATTAGTCCGAATCTTTACAAAATTCTGATGAACTAATATACAAATCGAAATTATAACAACAACATCCAATTTAAAATGCTTTAATTTCGATTTATATACTAGTTCATTCTAATTTTGAAATTTTTGATTCTTTTCATTTAATTTGTATATAATCCCACGTTTGAAAAAAATTGCTAATTTTCTTTATATTAAATCATTATAATCTTTTTATGCTATATAGCATAAAAGTTATAAACTCTCTGAGACAAAAATATATATATAGTATAAAGGGATCCCAACTCTCATAAAAAATATATGTGTTCTAAATCTGATTGAATATACCAAAAAGATAATATCGATTGTTTCATATATCTATAGAGCTAGTCTAAACAGTCTTTTAATCCTTCAAGTTGTAGTCGGCCTATTTTTTTTTTTTTGAATTGATTTAGCTAGTCAGCCTAATCCCATTCTGATAAATTATTATAAAACAAAGCATGATTATTGACTATTAAATATAACGCGCCAAATAAAAAACTTTTATTAGTTGATATATCCAATTACGGTTTTTAGTATGAACTTAGAAGAATTGGCCAATGAATGGGTTGAATCTCTTGAACATCCCCTCACCTCATTTTTTATTTATTTAAATTCAGTTTTATAGTATAATATTTGGATTTTTTTTAAAAAGTTAGATAACAAACTGCTCAAGAAACTTGATAAAATAAAAAATAATAACTTTGTATGAGCTCATATACCAAAATTTCAAAATATTTGAATCTAAAAATTAAGCTTTTTCCCGCTCCAAATAATTAATTTAAAATTCGGCTTATTTTACAAAAAGTAAAAAACGCATCAATTATGCTGATCAATTATTGCCCAAAGAGTTTAAATTTCAATTCCGTTTAAACTCATTAAAATTATTTCCTAGAACCTATTTATCGAAATTTGTTCCGAAAAATGGCATCTTATCAATAAAGCGTTGCGTGGTCGTTTGTGCCACTGGAATATGTATAACTTCATGCAATACTTAGACTTAGACTTATTAAATCACGCATTCTAGAATTAATTTAAATTAATTGATCCAAATTATAATAATTTGTTCAAGAAACGCTTCACGATCAATTGGACGACTATCATATTTATATATTTATTCAATAATTACATTTAGAATTTTAAAATCATCCGCTCTATAAAATATTTTGAACAGTTCAATCAATGTGTATCATTTTAACAAGAAATTAATTAGTCTGATCATATCACTGGGATACATAACCCTTATAAAATATTTACAATTGGATTTGCAAAATCATTTTATTAATTAAATTAATGTAAAATAGGATCAACTTTTGACTCCATTTACATTCTCTGGTATAATAATCAAAAGTAATAGTTTAATTTATTTAACATTATACATACGGAATTGATTTTTGAGATTAAAAAACATTCCAGCAATATTCTTTGAAAATAAAAATATAATTTATTACTTGATTTTATACCTTTTATATTTTATAGTTAATTTAACAATAAAATTGATAAAAATAAGTGAATAATTCTGCTCTAAATTATTTCAGCATATTGACTAATAGCTGTCTATCACATATAAATTATGCATAATATACTTTAGTTGATAAATATATTAAATCGTTCTGTAATTAATTCTACAGAGAGGAGTAAGCCTCGGTCTTGTGAAATTTTATTCTTTTATTGTTCTTTTATAAGACAAACACGGTATTCATAACTTTATTTAAAAAACTTAAAAATATTGGAGTGAAACCCGAAAAAATAAAAAATATAACAATCTCAATCAAAAGAAATAATCAGCCTTTTTAAAAATTGTACAAAAAAAAAATCAAAATGGTTAAGCTTCATCAATCGTCCATGCTATCTCCGGCAATTGGTTGCTTTCTCAACCATCCAAATGAAAGCATATATACTTGACAGAATCGAAGCTCAAAATGAACAGTTACACAATGTAATTAACAACGAGCTTAACGCAGAAAATGAAGTTGAAGGTTTAGGCGAAACTGAAAACTGCGATATTTATGATGATAATGAAGTCGAAGTTTACATGCGCGATCTCGGAAGAACTAAAAGACTTGAAGTAAGAATAGCAGTCAGAACAGGCCTTTATTAAACAAGAGCAGAAAATTTTCAAGCTACTACAAATTTAACGCTAAAGCTTCAATTTTTTTTGTCTCAAAAGAATTTAATAGATCTCTCTCATAAAACTCCCTATAAAAATTATTCGTATTTCTATATTTTTACGGCACATTTTTAAAAAAAAATCGATTGTATCCATCTTTTTGAGACCGTAAAAATAACAAAAAAAGTATAAAATTTGTATCTAATAGTTTATTTTTGTAAATTTTAAAAAAAGCGAACTATTTGAACAGTGGCTTATTATTAAGTAGCTAGGTGGCTCGTTTCCGCCTTGTGAAATGAGCATATTTAATGTTAACCTCAATAGTTGTAGATTATAATCAAGATTTCTGAGATATAAACTATTTTAATTTTAAAAAAATTAATTAATAGCGTAGCTGATTTCAGCTGAATTTATCTGTGCTTTAATGAGTTTTATACAAGATTCTTTGTTTTTATAAACTAAATTATATTTCTGTTAGTATGTAGTTGTTATATCTATAAAAAATATTACCTTAGGCGAAATATTAAGGTTTTATAAGTATTTAATTCTTTTTTGGTACTATTTCTTTTAGATTATTTATAATAACTCAATCTTGTAGCAAAACATGATATTAACGTAGATAATTTAAGATATAAATTATCGGTGGAATATTGGTTAATTTTCAAGCTTTTATATGGGATTTAATGTTAATCACATCTACTATTAAAAAATAATCATTCTTTGAATTGATTCCCGAGCTATAGAATATTTTAAATGAATACTCGTTAAAACTCATTAAACTAAGAACCTCTCATTATTCCAAATTTTTAGCAGTATCTCAGAAAAATAAGCAGATTTTTTATGTAATTACGCCCTTAATTCATCGATAAATCTATATGTAAAAATCTGAAATTTATCTTTGTGCGCAAATAAAAACATAAATATTTGCCAATTTTCCAACTAAAATTATTGAAAATATGCAACTAATATCCGCTATAATATATATTAAAAATTTAATAAGCTATGTGTTTTTTTAAAATTAAATGATAAACGAAATCAATAATAATATCAACAACAATAATTATTTTTAATATCACGATAAAATTATACATTTTACGTTAAATAAAAATTTTAAAGACATGTTCAAAAGTATATAAACTTGATAAGTTTGCGACTCAATTTAGGTATAAAAAATTAGAAATTAAAAATTCGTAGTTCGATACCTATTATCATAACGAAAATGAAAGATTGAAGACTTTTAATTAATTATTTTTCTAGTAAATTTTACATTTCTTATTTATTTTTTATCATTAATAAGTCTATTAAAGCCAAATCTAAGAGCTATTAATATTTCAATTACTATAAAAAAATTCAGTGGTTAACGTTACTAGTATTGTTTAATGTAAGATTATCCAAAAACCGGCTCAAGGAATTAATAATACTCCAAGCATACATAAATATATATGTCGAAGTTCAGATAGTGAACTCTCCTATCACGAAGGATACGACGAACAAATACATTATTAATAAAATTTACAAAGAAAATAACAATT
>LSSN01005973.1:0-21893 GCA_001970855.1 Smittium culicis | reverse complement strand
TTAGTGTATAATAAGTAAATACGTAAATTTTAACTCTAAAAGACGAAATGCAAAAATTTTAAGTATGATAGAGCTTAGTGTAAATTTTTATAAAAGAAAATAGGAATAAAGGAGAGAAAATTTAAATTTAGAACCAAATATCTTCTTGGTAACGACCAGTTTTTTTGAGTGACTCTACTAGATCAGTAGGGGATGAATCAGATTTATTGTGTGCTTTAGCGACATCTAAAAGGGCTTTAGCAACGTCTACAGCCATTCTGCTACCGTCACCACAAATGTAGAAGTAACCGTTCATTTCAAACAAGAGCTTATAAACAAGTTCAGAGTTTTCCAATATTCTATTTTGAACGTATACTTTTTGATCAGTATCTCTGGAGAAAGCAGTAAATAGTTTAGATTCGCTTGATGATTTTGATAAGGTTTCAAAAGTTGATTCGAGCTCTTCTTTGTAGAGGTAATCCTTAGATTCATAACGGTTACCAAAGAACAAAACTGTTGGGCCAACCTTTTCGTTATTAGTATTAATCATGAATGCACGCTCGCGAATAAAAGCTCTGAATGGAGCTAAGCCAGTACCAGGACCAACCATAACGATTGGAATGGAAGGATCAGATGGTAGCTTAAATACAGATTTACGTACAAAGATGGGGACTCTAATGTCAGCTTTTTTGAAAAGACTGTCAGTTACGATTTTTTCGAGGGTGTGGTATGGGGGATCAAATTTGGTTAGCGATGAAATGGTTTCTTTGGTGATAATGCTTTTTTTAGTGGTTGCATCGACAATGGCATTTAAATAGTTTGAAGCTACACCATATCTGTTTTGATTTTTAGTGCTCATGTATTGTAAAGCGACAACAGTAGTCGAAATTGAATTTGGAGACTCTTTGCTGGAAGAAGAAATGGAGTAGAATCTTGGAGAAAGACGAGGCAATAAACTCAACAAAACATCAAAGGAAAGCACGAATTTTAGATCTGCAGGTACATTTGACTTTGTTTCAATAGAAACTAGTTCTTGTAAAAGTTCGGCAGGGGTGGTGGTAGGAGTGGTAACGTTGCTAGAATAAAAGGATTTATCGTTGATTAACTTATCAATGAATTCTTTGCCAGGTTGAGATGAAACATTAGGCAGAAGGACTTGTTTCAAATTATCTTGAGAGATTGGACTAGTAACATCCATGTAGTGAGTGAGGATACCTTCGTAAGTAGAATAACTGTATTGGAATGGATTGGAGTTAGTTGATTCAGGGTTAGGCACAGCCTTGACAACTTGATCTTTATTGACATTAAGTAGCTGAATTAAGGCATCAACATGGATATCAGAGTTGATAGGCCAAACGGCGACGTGATCACCGGTAGTATATGATATGTCACTGTCGCTGATATCAAATTCGACATGGGCAGTTTGTCTTTCGTTTTCAGGATGGCACAATTGCTTGGCAGCACAAACTACAGATCCCCAAGGGTTTCTGTTGTCAACTTTGATTTGAGAAGGATGTAGTTGGGATTCATTTTCAGTAGTAGAGCTTCTTAGGGTGTTGAATTTAGAGGAATCGTATTCCTTAGCATCGGTTACTTCAGAAACAATCCAATCAGAGATGAATGATTTATCGGAGCTAGCAGCAGATGATGAATCGATTTTTTGGGCAATAAGAGGGGCAGCGGCATCTTTCCATTTGGAGAAATCGTGATCAACATCATCGTCATCGTCACCTAGGCCAAGAGGACCAATGAGTTGTGCACCTAAAGAAACCAATCTTTTAGATACTTGTTTTACGTGAACGTTGAAGTTTTCGTAGGTAGTGTTGCCCAAACCAAAAGCGGAGAAATGTAGGTTCTTTAGGGGTAAATCTTTATCAAAGACATAATCGGAACTTACTTCAAGATCCTCAGGAACTTGGAAGTTTGGGAGCTTGAGTGAAGAGAAATCAGCATTTAAATGATCTTCAGCAGGGATAAGTTTTTTGTACCATTTTACCATGTTATCTGTGGGCTCGCCTTCTCCAGTAGTTGAGAGGACTAAGATAATATGATAGTTGGATGGTATTCTAGATAGAGATTCGACATCAAAATCTTCAGGATCAATAACAAAGGGTAAGGCACCGAAATCGTTTTGCAAGGAGCGGGACAAGCGGTTGGCGAGATCTTCGGCAGTTCCAGTTTGAGAGCCATAGAAGATGGCGATGTTTTTGTTCTTGAGCTTCATAACATCAGGGATGCTTCGATCAAGATCAGTGACAGGTGCTGATTCAGCTTGAGTCTCGGGCTCAAGCTCAGGCTGAGGTTGGGGATCAGCGTTTTTATTTTCAGCGGCTTTAGAGCTATTTAAGATAAGCTTTCTGAAAATAAAAGTTGAGGCACCAACGACCATAGTGGTCATGATTATCAGATCTTTTCTATCAAGATTAAAGATACTAAAGCCATTGGAGTTAGATTTCATATTGGATTTCTGTGAAGGGGATTTGAGCGGAGAGACTTTTGATTTTGAGGTGATAAAAGACGCTAGAAGTAAAGAGAGATCAGTGAAGAAGGAGAAGAATATATAAACAACTGCAACAGAAAATAAATAAAAAGATTTTTGGCCAGATAAAAATGCTTTAAAAATAGAGTATGCAGAGGAGAAAGTAGTAGATACGAGGTTTAGTAAAGGGTTATTAAAAGTTTCAGAAACAGGCGAAATTGAATCTTCAGAAATAGGTTCAAAGCTGCCGAAACGATAGGTGGTAGAGTCGGTTTCCTGATTTATAGTAGTTGAAGCGTTATGCTTGGAATCTTCAATGGTCATATCAAAGCAAGAATAGTAAAACGGAGGGGGATATCAAAGGCTTTATATATTTCTTGAGAATGGTGGAGAATATAAACGTTGTCTTTCTTGCGTTTGCAAAGTACAGAAATATAAACTTTGAAGGTTACTACTATCCTAAAAATGACATTATATTTTTTTATCTCAAACATAAATGCCAATAGTTTGCTTTTGAGCCCTGCGAAGATCCAACCGGATAAAAAAGCGTAATTTAGGCCAATAGATTTTGCCCTTCAAACAAGATGAAGAGTCGCATTAGAATTATTTTTTTTGCAAGTTCTTTTTATTGCCGAAATTAGAATTTTATTTGTTGCTTAATTTAATTATATTGTGATATAATTTCCCATATACTCTTTTCAGCGCTTTTACCGACCTGCTTAAAAATAGCTAAATCATATTCAGCTTGAGCTAATAAAAGTAGCTAAATATCGCACGTCGTCTAATGCTTTACATCTGACTATAGTCTAATAAAAATTATAACTTAGTTTCGCTAATAAAAACCTACACTAGACGGTTTTGGCTAATATACTCGGGCTATATAGGTGATTCATTGTTGGGCCTGCGAACATAAGGTTTAGGACACCTGATTCGCTGGGAATTATCGGAAGACCTTTATGTGATACTCGAAAGATTTTTATAACAAGGTAAACCACCAAGAAAATTGAAGTCTACTTTGCACCTGCATCATATTATTTTGAGAAACCAATAGCTCTCATATACAATCCCGGTTTACTAAAATCAAGTACGACTACTAACGCTACTGCTCAACTAAAATCAAATGTGATATTTTGCATTTCGGCTGCAGCCTAGTTTATTAATATTAGATTGGCCTAGTGGAATGTCAACCAGTGATTATCCATACTCCGCCTATATTTCTGGATAGCCAATAAACTGTCATAATTTATACTTCGCGGCTTATAGCAATTTCTTGGCCGACTTTAAACCTAAAAGATTTTTCACATTCGGATTCTCCTATGACTGCCAATCTATTAACCCTATTCTGGGTGGTAGACTTGCTTTTTTTCTACTAAATATATCTGTATTATCCCATTACCGGGTGGTAGACTGCTTTTGGCCCACCAGATATAGCCAACCATGTTCAATAAAAATACTTTAATTCCGAGGCTTTAAGAAATATTGGTTTATTGTTGAATAGTAGCAAATAGTAAATTTCATTTCAAATTTAAGCGAATCATAAAATTTATTTTTTTAAAGAGTGTCGGACGGGAAAGGGTTAATTATAAATCTTTTTCGCTTCAATAATATTATAAATTTAAATCGTGTTGGGTATGATGGACTAAATCCATATTTTAACCCTACCCAGTCCAAAAATCTTAATTAAATCGAATCTATTGATTCGTTTATGATTTAAAAACAAGCATATTATTTGTAGTTTTTTTACTATAAACCAATAACTCTCAAAGCAACTATATTATAGAATTTTAACAGAGTATTTTTGGTTATATTTTGTAGGTCAAGAATAGTCTACTGCCCGTGAAAGGGTTAAACACACTCTCTCAATACCCACAGCATTTATAAATAATAGTGAAATTTCTTAAAAAAATGTCTATACTAAGAATTTCGATTAAATTCACAAATCGATTTAATTTAAAAACATGTGCTATTACTGGTGGCCTCTTACCTTTGCTCTTAATAAATACAAATATGGAATATAGGCAGCCGCAGGGCCATCGAAGCCGAAAAAAGATCTCTTTTAATAGTATACACCAAATACCCTTAAATATCTCACACAAGGCCATCAAATGTATTACTAATCACGGCCTACAAATTCTCAAAATAACACAAAACAGATCTTAAATAAAGAAAATAAAGGCATCTATAATGAAATTCTAGATAAAATCACACCAACAGTAAAATATCCTGTAAATGACAAATTCCAATAACTGACTCCCCTCATTCAACTCACTTCCATCCCAAAGTTTTAATGCGCCATAGTTACTCATATACGTTCTTGAAGGCACTCTCCTCACATTTTTTATCGTCGCCCACTCTTGCTTTTTAGCTTTACATTTCCCCCTGTGTAATATCACCATTTTCCTCATTATGAATGTTTAGTATTAGAACACATCAACTTTAACAAATATTTATATCGGCCCGCTTTTTAGTAATGCGGTTCGTCAATAATAATTTTATGCTCGTCGCTCTTAAGTATACTTCAGCTAACTATTTTAATTATAAAAGCTTATTAGTGCCTTTGTCCGTTAAGCTTCAGACATCTTTTCTGTACACCGGACACTTCAATATACAGAGGTTTACACCCCCGCCATTTTCCTTTTTAGTACCCGAATCATAGCTTTATATCCCCAAATTAATATTTCAATCTTACCTGATGGCCAAAAAAAAAACGTAGATAATCAATGTGTAGCTGAAATTTTTATTTACTTGATCACCTTTACTCTTAATATATGGGAGATTTTTTCGAGTAGGGAAACTTTTCCTACTAAGCTTCATTACTTTAATTTTTTAATTACAATAGAAAATGTAATCGAATGGTATACCTGATTTAAGCGATACCTTTATCTTATTTAAATGAACAAATAGAATCTCTATGAAAAATAGATCCACTTCCCCTAAGAATAACTCATATGTAATGATTAGTAATAACATTTTTATAACTTTAACAAGCAAAAAAATTTGCTGTTTTTTACCTGTATTTTTTTATATGATAGTACCTATTCAAATTCCAAATAAAGAGTTGTTCACAGCACAATCCATCATAAGCTTAATAAGTAAGAACTTGCGCTTTTAAAAAGTAGTAAAATTTATATTAAATGAACGAAATCTTGAACGAAATAAGCTTGCTACTAGATTTTATAGTGAATTTTACTTGGTAACTTTAGGTAAATGCGCCTAATAATTCACCACATGGCACAAAATATGCAGTTTAATATTAAAGCGATAAAACGAATAAGCAAAAAATAAAACCCCGATCCAATATAATTGATTATTTTATATAACACGCTCTTCTATCCAACCTAACGCTGATCCTCAGCAATTCTATTACTTTTTTTTTAAGCTCTGATAAAAAAAACCAGCATAAATTAATCCAATTCAAAAAATACATTTATTTAGTGCCTGAAAATAAAGTTCGCTGAATAAAACCCCCTTTTTGTATTTGAATATTATACTTAGCCAGTCTATTGCACTTAAATGACTTTAATTCCATATTAATAAGCATCATAACAGTTAAAAAATAACCCCATAAACTCGGCTAAAAAGCTACTGTTTCACTGAAATATAAAAGGCTTACCAGCATGTTTTAATTTATCACCGCTCCTTTTTATTGGCCAATATTGTTCAATCACTTATCTGATCTCAATTATATGGTAACACTAAGTATCACATTTCTCGCTAAATTGAAAACCCTTTTCTCCGATTAAATATAGTAATCCAGCGTATAACTATTAGTATCTGAAATTCCTTTGTATTTATAAAATTCTTTACCTCTTCCTCAAGTAGTATACTTCTATAATCTAAAAAGCTTAGCCAACTATATCTATTAAAAATAACTAAATATCGAGACTAATAAGAGTATAGGTATCTTGTAGAATAGCAGAAAATAATAAACTCGCTAGTAAATTATAAACGATTCATAAATTTACTTTTTAAAAGATTATTGGATAGGAAAGGTTTAATCTAATAGAAGCGTGAATAGTGCTAAAAGCCTATCATTCAATATGGTGTGAGTTAGAAAAAAATTAAGCGAAAATCTTACTACCAGTTAATATATTTGCTATTAAAATCTGTTTGGAATTATAAAATAATGAAATTATCTTATAAAAAACTATGATATAAAATTTACTACTATCAGCGCAGCCCTTATTATGTACAATCGTATTTAGGGAACTTGATGTCTCATTGTTAATCCAAAATACACCTTGCATCGAATTAGCTAATTTAATCTATATATTAAAATATATATACGCAATATAAAAACCGCAACAAACTAAGATCTTTTATATCTATTTAATTCTTTAGATTAAAGTATCTCAGACCATTTAAATGAAACCTATATTACAATTTAAAAGAAAAAATAGTAAATTTAGATTTAAAAAATTTCCAGAAATTCTAGTTTCTAAACAATTTGTGATGTGTGAGAATCTTTTGTACATGATATTACTTATACCCTAAATTTACGTTTTATAGAAAACATTTATACAATATGATAAGTTAATCTGTAAACGGGATTTTCTTGAAAGAAACACAAATTACTCTGTTTTTTACATGATTTCTGATGTAATTGAATGATTAGGCGCAGCTATTTGATGAAATCCAAAGCGTGTTATTTTTTTTTTTTTAGCAATAGAATAGTAAGCAGAAGGTTCAGACTGAACTATATTAAAAATTTAACAGGAAAAATTCGTCCTCTCAAAATCTATCGAAAAAATACGTATATTTGCAAACATAAATAACGATAATACATCTCTCAAGAGTGGAATACCTTGCAGTGTTTATTCGACGTGCATATTATACTTTTCTAAATATTTTTCACTAAAAGTTAACGCACCTTTACAGTATCCTTAGTTGAGGTTAGCGGATACAACTATTAGCGATTCGGATGAACAAAATTTTTATTTGTTAGAATCTAGAAATAGGACTTTCTGGTTTGCTCATTAAATTCTACGAAAATCTACATACACAAGTTCAGAACCCAAAAACATTATATTTTTCGCTGGTTTAGCAACATATTTTAGATGAGCCTCGTTGAAAAATTTCGCTTTCAGCTAAGGAACTATTTTATATTAATAGTTTTGGTTTTAGATTTAGATTCTAGCTTGAAGTTTAATTGTAGCGATTTCAGTTGTTTATGAATGAGACTAATTGGATGAATTCTTGCAACTAGACCCATTCAGTACACTCGAAGCAATCCTTCTAGACGGCCTTCCTGTTGGTAAATTTATCTCGGCCACCTGAGGTACGCTACCAGAAAATCATGGTTCAATTAAATGATTAATTGGTTAATCGTTGTAATTTCACAGCTATTTTTTGATAAGTACCCGTAATCAATTAGATTATAAAATTTTTAAAATTTTTTGTATAGGGATTGATTCTAATTTCCCTAATCAGCCGAACAGAATCTCGATTTCCTATTACATTTTAATCAAAAAAATCGATTTTTTGATAGCATACCTCAAGTATATTAACGAGAATACCTTCTAGGAATATAACTCAGAACTTAACCACAATATGTTGTGTTCAAGTTTTTGAAAATTAATTCCTTGTCCTATTTCTATTTTCTATTAATTTTCTTATATATTAATTAATAAAACTCTATCAAAAAGTTCATTACAGATTTTTTTATTAAAAAAATGGGCTAAATATCGTCATAATAAATTTAAAATTTTAATGATTTCTGAAAAAAAATTTTTAAATACGCATTATAATACAATTAGTGCATCAGAAATTTATTTTATCTATCATGAGAGATTTATAAAATTCCATAACAGTTCTAAAATCGCTAGAAATTTTATATTATTGATTATCACTGAATATATGAATACTTATTATAATATAAAAAAATTTTGTAAATATATATAAGTATGGCAAATTTTTATTAATTAATTGAAATTTTGTTTTTTTTTTTTTTTTTAGAATCGTTTTTAAAATAGAGGCATTAAATATATTCCTAAATATAAAATTCAATTTATAATTTAAAAAAAAACTATTAAGCATTTTTTTTATATGGTAAAATAAATTCACAAAAATAATTTTATAAATTAAACAGAAATGATTAAAACTTTTAAAAAAGCAATTTCAAAATTGTTTTAAAATAATATTTATGATTAGTTTCAATAAATTATTCCTTTGCTTTAATCTGCTTTGGAAACAAATCCTTAAAATTGATTATTCATATCTGGGAAAAAATCCTTAAGTGTGTAATACTTAAAAGATTTTTTTAAAATGATAAAAAGAATAATTTTATACATTACGGTTGAATATTTAAATAATATAGTACCACCAAAAGACTAGAATATTACATGGTACTCAGAAAAGGAATCATGATGAAAGGTTATTTCGAAAATTTTTCCAAATACAAAAATATATGAAATAATTGAAACTATTTATTACTATTAAATCTATTTTTATAATAAAAAGATTCAGACGTCAATGAAAAATATAATAAAAATATGTTATTGAAAAATGATATTTAGCTGCGGAAAATTAAGAAATTTACATTGGGAAGTAATCTTAAGGTTATAAAATTTCTTGTACAACAAAAAAGTCAAGATTATATTTTAAATTTTTTAGAATATTTTATTAGAAATAAAATCAATGACAGTGGATTATTCTTGGTATTATTTAATTAATGAACTTTTGAAATAAACATGAGGTATATATGGATATAATTAAATATCAAAAATAAGCAAATAATAAGCTTATAATCGTAAGATTAGAAAAATATATGCAAAAAAAGGATATTTAATCATTTACAATAGAATATCTTGAATTCTATATTGTGTTAATAAAATAAAAAGTATTAAATTAAAAAAACTTTGAATATTTTAGAAAATTTCATGTAAATAAGTATTATTTTAGCAATTTATGATAAAAAATTAATAAACATAAGACATTTAATAGATAGAAAAAACTGATTTAGAAGAGAAAATAGGTAATAAAATAAGAAGGCTGAAAATCTATTCGAATAAAATATAGATATAAAATAGGAAATGGAACAATAAAAGAATATAAAAAAAGCTAATATCTCTCATAAAGCAGAATATTTCGTGGGTAAAATATATTTATAATAGAAATTTAATAAACATAAGCTTTTTTATTAAATTTATTATTTCATTATATAAAAACGTCGAATTAATTATCTGATATTAAAATATATTTTACCCTATTAGATATAATAATTAAAAATTGGATTAAAAAAATTCCTATCTACAGAGAATCTCCATTTTGTGAAAAATTTGGTTTTATTTACAATTAATTAATTTCTGAATTTATTATAATAGATTTTTTATGATATAAATTTTTTTAATTTCATATTTCTCATATTTTATAAAAACATATTAATTAAAATAATATCATTACGAGGCATTTTTTTTTATTTTGGAGCGCTAATTTGGTTTTTTATTATTATTTTTGAAAACTTTATATATTAAATAATTAAATTATAAATTCCCAACCAATATCATAGAATAGCTAATATCACAAATCATACTGATCAAATATAAATTTATGTATCTCTGTCACAAGAGGATCATAATCAAAATAAAATAAAATAATTATTACAGGTATTTTTATTAGTTATAGCATATAATTCATGAATTTAGAAAATGGGATCATAAATTTATAAAATTTCTGAAATTAAAAATGATGATTTTTATTTAATCAACTAAATTAAATCATTTTTATATAATGATTTAATTTGCGTAATTTTAAAAATTAAATGTTTAGATCGAACTCGATATATATTTTTTACACGGCTGGTAAAAAATAAGAATTTATTTAATCTGATTTTTAAGGTCAATTTCACTTTAAAATTCATACAGTTAATCCAAAAAAATAATACAATCTAATTTATATTAAAAAAAACTCATGACGCTCTTCATAATGAAAAAATTAAAAAAGACTTTACATCTTTCTAAAAATATTTAGCTTTCTATCTGATTGTATTGCTACTAATAAATTTGGATAAAAAACCTTTATATTGTTAAAAGAATCAAAAAAAATTTATTCTATAAATAATTATAAAGTAGAAATATTAAAAATTTTATTACTCTCTATTTTTTAATTTTTGGCTTCAAATCATAATTTTTTTTGATATAAAAATTATATTATTCAAATACTATAAAACTAACAGTTTGTAAATAATAACTAAAAACATTAGTATAATAAAAATTGCATTATTATTAAACCTAGCGCACTTTAAATTATATTTATTTTTTAAGTCGAAAGATTTATCTATTTTTTATAATTTTAGATATCTACAAAATAAACACGCTGATATAAATTTTACATTTAAATAGAAGAATAAAGTGAAGGTAGATTATATTATTTGATGATAATGAAAAATCATCGTACCATGAGATAGAGTTCTAAATATAAAAGAAAATAAGTTAGAATACTTAGTGGTATTAGCCACAATAACTACAAATAAAAAAAAGTGTACTATCTAATTGTTAATAAATTGAATGAGAACAAAGATTATTTTTATATATTTTGTTTTTATGTAATTAGTTAGTGACACTTAAAATTATAAAATTTATAACATATTATCGCCTGAATTTTAAAGTGGAAAAAACAATTTTTTAGTCGGTTTTTTTTTCTAGAAAAATCTGAAAATAAACTAGAAATTTTAATTTTAGTATGCGATGATGAATTCAAATAATTTAATAAATGAATTATCTCATATATATTTTTTAGACGAATCTTAATATAGAAATTTTATAATTTTATCTATTAAAGCTAATTAAAAAAATTTGGTATTAATAATTTTAATTCCATAAAATATATTAAAATAAAACTATTTACATATCATATAAAAATAATGATTATTCAAAAAAGAATCTAAGATAAATGATATTATTTAATTTTTTCGATTAAAAATTTTTTTTAAATAATATAAATATAAATATCACTTTATTGTAATTATATATAGCTAGGAATAAAAAAAAGCAAAGATAATAATAAAAGGCCATAAAAGTGCATAAAAATAGTATTTATACAGCTTTTTAGAGTTTATTAAAATATTATAAAATAAGATATTATTATTTTTAGATAATTAAATATTGGGAATATGTAAATAAATTTATACAGGTCTCATATTACACAGTGAAAAATTCGATACGTAAAAATCTTTAAAGCCTGAATAGTGTAAAAATAATCTTCATAATTTCAAATAAATTAAATTAATCTATTAATCAGTTAAAATTTCACATAATCTTAATCACTTAATTATATTATCTATATCATATAATTATAATGAAAAGAAATAAATGATAGTCTAGTAATTTGAACTATTAAAAATATAAATTATCTTTTATAATAGGGAATTTAACGCTAATTATAAAAGTCCATAAATAATCCCTTTAATTTTAAACATAATCTCATAATTGAAAAATTAGTGACATATCAATACTCAATAAATAATAAGATATATGAAAAAATATTTTTAATAGCGAATTTTTAGTTTTTTTTATTAATAATTATATTTCCATTTTTCAAAAAAATATATAGTTTGAAATATAACCGCAATCAAAGAGTATTCTCTGTATTTTAACATAAAATATAAGTATACGGAGATAAGCTATTTAAATATTTGAGCACTAATAATTATTATGAGACCAATTTAAAAGGGTGGTGCGTGAAAAATGGTAATTTATTCATTAAACGTCGAAAGTTTTAGAATAACCTGGTTTATTATTGGAATTAGGTTTACTGTAACGAATAAAAAATGAAAATATTAATAAAAATCGTATTATAAAAAATTCCAGGTTATTTTTTTATTAATAAAAAAATTAAAATTATTTACAGCTTAAAGAACTATATTATTTTAATTTGTGTTTTTATATTTTAATGAAATTTGAATGATATAATATAATATAATTTTTTTACTCAATAATTTTAATATATTACCCAAGAAACTTTTATGACAATTATTTTCAATTTATTCTTCTTTATTTATCAAATGATTCTAAGGCGAAAATATTAGCGCAATTAAAAACATTAAAACCATTAAAACCATTAGATGTATTTGATAATTTTATATTATTCATTTTTTAGTTTTTAATAGATATAAATATACACAAGGCAAAATTGGATATTTTTCAGTGGAATTATCATGTATATAATTATATATTCGATTCTGAATTATCTCGCATTTTTGTTAAAATATTTGATCTCGACTATTTGTAATCAACATTACCAAAATCTATAATTTTTAAGTATGAGTTGTGTTATTAGTTTGATGCATACAATTTTGAGCTATCTTTTATAATTAAATTAAAACATGGAATTTAATGGAAAATATATTGTCTTTTTTTTTTTTTATAAACTATGTACTTCATAAGCCTCTCAATTCATATTAAAAAAACTTTAAATAAAATATAGGAGTGATTTTTCTGAAAATAAATGTTTTCTGTGTTAGCCACCAGATCAAATAGGAAATTTTTTTAATTTTTAAGTACTTCAGCAAAAATATAATTTTAGTAGACTCTATAACGAATTTTAAATAAAAATTAGCCATCATTTTTTGAAATTCACGAAAAACTCGGTATAAAATAACCAAAAGATAAAGTAAAATATAGATTTTATCCATTGCATCTATAAGATTTTATTGCTCTAATATTTCCACGAATATATTAACTTTACAGATATATTAAAAACTGAATCCAGTATTCAAAAAATTCTTAAATATACATTCCATGTATAATTATGATAAATTTGCTTATAGAGCTTAAAAAATAACCATTATTACGATAAATATAAGTGATAGAAATTTTAACTCTAACTGACTCCGTAAGTATAAGCCAATAGAGAGTTTTAGATTATACATTTGAAAATTTGAGATAAAAATAACCCAAAGAGGGTAGCTAAAACAGAACAGATTTTAAATTATGATTAACTTATTATTCTAATTTTTTACACCTCCATATCCAGTGTTTTTTTTGTGCTACACAAATAAAAGTTTAATTTCACTACACATATCATTATATTTGGACTTTTTTACTATTTTAACTGCCTTATAAGCGTCGCAATTTACAAATGAAGTTTCGACCTGGTTTTTAAGATTTCATTAGTGTATAAAATACTATTAATTTTTCATAAATGATTTTTTGATGTTTCTTATGCCTAAAATATGGGGGGTTTTACATATAATTTAAATATAACTAAATATTTTTAGATAGCTAATAATGCGTGAAAAGTGTAAGATAGATTCAATAAATATCAAAAATATAAATAAATATTATATACAGGATGATATCTAAACCTAAATATACATTTTGAATCCGAAAAAAATAATTCGCAGCTTTTAGAAACTGATCAAGTAAATATTATTTCTGTATAAAATTTTACAGTTTCTTTTGGCAGCGATATCCATAAGAGCTTATATTGATATTAAATTGGGTTTATATATAATTATATATATTCAAATCATTTTTAAAATATACAGGCAGAAAGTGAATTATACTATTATTAGGTTACACAAAATTACATACATATTCTATGGACCAGTTTTTCCAAACTCGCGCGTATTTCCCACTAACAAAATATCTCTCTCAAAAACAGAAACATGGTTATAGCGTGCTGATATGATCGAGAAGTTATTAAGGTAATTATAAAGATTATAATCTAATAGCTAGATTTAGTTGCTGTATAGTTCAGGCAATTTGAATTTGTTTAACTAGCAAAAAATAAATAGTAAATAAGGTTTGAATTGAATAGGATGAGTTAGTTATCAAACTTCCAAAAGGAATAGACGTGAAATATTTATAATTTTTCATTTTAAGATGTTTTCTTAGATTCAATTTTGTTTACTCTAATTTATATTACAATTTTTTTATAATAAAATATTATACAACTTTATAATTTATCTTTGGAATGATCATTATTACTTCATACCTTTATTCAAAATAACGATGGTGAAATTACTGATACTCATATCTTGTAATTAAACGTTTTGTGTTACGCGAGATGTAAATTTATAATACATACTCAAAAATAGATTCATTAAAATATATAATATATAGAGGTTCAGAATTAAGGATATTTTTTTATAGTCTAAGTGATCAGATTAGAAATGCTATATAACTACTGCGTCCCGTAAAAAAAGCTGAATGGTTTTTAAGCAATTAAATATATTTAAAATAACAGCCATTTATATTATTCAAAAAATAATTATAATATTTTAAGCAATCTCTTATTGGTAGTGTTGAATGTAAAAATGCGCTCAAATATCTTTAAGCACTGATGCGAGTTATTTCGATTTTAATACTGTCACTATATTTTGCTTAAAATAGTGAGTTATTAGGATATAAACTAATTTATTTATGGAATTATTTAGTACATTAATTACTAAACTGCCAAATTCTAAGGAGATGTGAGGGTGAGGGGGTGCGATGAAGCACAATTTTTTTTTTTTAAACTCGATAGAGCCCTGAATCGGTGTGATTTATTCCATAAATTCAGAAAATTTTTTCTAATATAATCTCTCCAAACTTTAAATGGAGTTGAGTTTGTACAGATATTTTTGTATATTCGCTTGTAGCATGTATTATAATTTAGATATGGAACATTGGAAAAGGATAAAAAACATAAATATCATTTATTTATCCAATGATATAATCGTTTTAAATTTGTTTTTTTTTTAATATTTCACTCTATTGAATAGAATAATAGTATCATGATACCCAAGGGAGGATGCAGTAACTGTTGCTATATGTTGTCGTTAATTTAGAAGCAAATATGTTCATATCAATATATAAACTAGTAAATCAAGTCTTACAGCCAATTATAGGATTTATGAGAATATATTCTCGATGAACAATTCTTGAGTATTTACTAGCTACAATCAGTAAGGATGGGGCTACGCGAACCACTTTAATATAAAATCGTTACTTTTAAAATAAATTTACTTTTTAATCTGGTTCAAAAACTAAAATTTTGAATTAATTTCTTATTTATATATTCAATTGAGATCAAGAAATCTTAGAAGTTATATCACTATAAAATTAGCATTATATATTTATTAATATATTTATTGAGCATATAATTGATCTTTTTTTTATTTGAGAATAATATATACATGTTTATATATTGATGGTTTTAAAACTACAATTTAACAGCATGATTTTAACAAAAATGATATTTGCATTATCTATATTTTATTTATTAGAAAGTCGGAATAAATAATAAATTCTATAATACTTAAAATGCACTAAATGTTGACTAGCTTTTATGATTCAAGCAGTGGTATACACGCTTTTAAATAAAATATACTAAACTTGTATATAAGTATCATAATATTTTAAATTGGCAATTTTTAAATACAATGGATAAATGACAGATAAAATAATTTAAAAATCGAGTTTTTTAATCTTCAATGACTAATAAAATTAAAAAAGCATATTGAATTTATTGGGTTTTAGTCTTTGCTGTAATTTTATTCTTGTAGTTTATTAACCATATTAAACTTTTCACTACGATCGTATTAATTTTAATTTATTTATATCTGGGCTCAAGCATGGCTTTGGCTAATATTTTTGAACCATTATTATAGTTAAAGTGGACATAATAAAAATTCAAAGGTTTAAATAAGATTTTTCATTCGATTATACAGATCTTGAAATCCAAAGACTTGATAGATACAGTTTACTTCAATAAAACCGATCCAATAATATTGGTTTATTATTGTAGTGAGAATGGCGACTAATTATGGGCATTATGAATTATCCAATGAAGTGTTTCTAAATACTTCATTGTGCAGATTACCATAATCTGTTGGCTGAATACCATTTAATGAGCGAGTTAGAATATGAATTGTTGTTTATCAATAATAGCAGACTATTATTGGATTAATAAATATCTATGGATTGGTTAGTGGGTCCAAGGAAGTGGGATTTACATTATACTGGCGAATCATTTCAGCTTACGAAGAGACTGAATACTATTGGATATACGTTATTGCTGGATACAGCGATTGTAAAAAATGCTGTAAGGTGAGATGCAACGCAAATAGAAGTCACGCCAAGAGCTGCGAAGTTATAAAATCATTGCAGGGAACCGAGTTCAATAAAACCCAAAACTTTATAACCGAGACATTTTATGTGCGCAGGCACAGTTTTTGGTAGGATCGGTTGATGTTTTATTATTATTTTTTTAAAGGAGAAGAGGGGTGGGAGAGAAAAAGTGTGTATAAAACATGAAAGAGCTGAATAAAATCCGAATAAATAAAGTTCGAAAGAAGAAACTGGGTAAAAACGCACAGATATTTCAGTCAATTAAAGCTCAGAAAGTTTAGTTGTTACTGATTTTTAGATAGGCTTTAGCTCTATTTTTTTCAGGAGAAATACAAGATGCTTTTGTTCTAAATAGAAAAATCGGCAGGAAAATAAAAATCCAAATGTCTACACTGAGCTGAATTCCTGCAATAACTAAAGCCCGCTTCTTGCTATCCCATCAAATTCCTAAAATGGTTTCAAAAGCTCATATATATAACACTCAAGACTACTTTTTGTAGATTCATCAATTAAAATTAAAGTTAAAATAAAACGAGCTCCCACCAAGCAGCTTATTTACATCAAAGCTATACATAAGAACACAGCTCAGATCATTATACATCACCACTCAACCTTTTTTTTTCCAAAAAAAAATTCTTACTTGTACTTCTTAGCCATGGATATTAATAACAAAGTAGCTATTGTAACCGGCGGATCCCAAGGTATTGGCAAAGGCATGACAGAAACACTCATCAGAAGAGGAGCTAAGGTTGTCATCGCCGACGTTAAAGATGGATCTGCTGTTGCCAACGAGCTCAATAAACAATACGGGTAAATATCTTCTCTCTCTTAACATACCTTTCTTTTTAGCTTTTTTCATAATCTAAACGCAAGGGGACATCCCTTTGTTAATTTTCTAGCCACTTTCTATATCCATTTAGTACATTATTTATTAATACTACTTATTCAAATCTACAAAAAATAGAAAAAAAGTTTCTGTCTACCAACGTTGTGATGTTTCCAAGTCATCAGATAACCAAGCTGCAATCGACAGGGCGATTGCTGAGTTTGGTCGCTTTGACATACTAGTTAACAATGCTGGTGTAGGCGGTGGTAAACTTTGGTCTGATACTGATCGCTCAGATCTCGACAAAGTCATGCTTATTGATCTTATTTCCGTAATGGACTTTTCGCGCATTGCTGTCAGATACTGGAACTCTCAGCCAGCAGCTAAAAGCAATCCCGAAGATCTCCAAGCCGCTATAGTCAACGTCGCGTCAAACATGGCATTCTTCCCAGCCGCTTATGGTCCAGGGTACGGTGCTGCCAAAGCTGGTGTCGTGCACTTCACTGCAACTTGCGCTTCGCTTATGCCCCGCATAAAAGTCAACGCCGTTGCTCCAAACTATGCCGACACTGCCATGTTCGCTCAAGCCACCGACTCGGCCCAGGAAACTGACGCCGAAAAGGTTGCTCGTCTCAATGGTGTGCTCACCGTCCAAGAAGTCGTCGACCAAATGATCCGCTGCATTGAAGACCCAGCCCTTGTCGGTGACACCATCAAACTCATCGCAAACATGAAACCTCTTGTCCACAAACAAAGAAAGGCCGCTCGCTTATAAAAAACTTTTTTTTTTTATCGCTTTCTTACACAACTACTCCCCCATATCTCTATATTTATAGCTTTTAAATACTTATAACCACTAATTCCCACCTCCTGTTTTCCCAAATTAATAAAAATTATAGCTTTAAAGATTTACTTTTTGGGATTTGATGTGTTTATCTAGCTAATTTTGTATTAAGACATAAATATTGTCTTGACAATTTCTAATATTATCCAGAATATAGAAGAATCAGTTTAGAACTATTCAAGCAAACATCCGTTAGATTAATATATTTCACATGGTTATATTTATTTATATCTATACATTTCATCCTGTTTGCTTTTCATTTCGTTGCGTTTTTAGCTATTAAAGATCTATAAAATTATCCAATAAATGAGTTTTCCAATTTTCCTGCTTTCTATAAGTCGGAATTTGAAATACTAGCTACAAAAACAGATAATTTTTTATTCTGTTAGAAAACTCATCATGACCAAATTATTATGTTTCTTGCCAAAATAAATAAATAAATAAGTAAAGTTTTGGTTTGGTTTCTTTACTTGATAACACATTATTCATCCAAAAAGAGTATAATATTAAAAAAAAATTTTTTTCATGTTAATATCATTTAAACTAATTGTAAAAAAAAAAAAATTAAAACGATAAACAATTCAATTCAATTCAATTCAGATAAAGATTTTTATTCAAAGTCAGTACATTAACTTGTAAAAAATAGTTGTACAAACAAACAAAATATAGTAAATTTACTTTTTTAATTCGCTTGTAAGATTCAATCATATAGCGATTGTCTTTGTAAAAATAATTAAGCCCAAGCATTCTAACAATAATAATAGTAACAATTGTTTAGAACGTCTTTTATCGATAAACTATATTATAAACTCGAATACCATCAACTCTTTAATTGTTATCTATAATCAAGTTTTTTCAGACTGCCCAATCCAAACCTACATTACCATTCTAATTCTTTTTTAACTAATCAGTGCAGGTAATTTATAACAACCAGAGAATGAGCCATTGCTATTATTTAAACCTCAGAATTGCTGTACTAATACTTTTGGGTGACTCAAATTCAACTATTTACATACTAACAGAAATTTAACCGCTTTTCGCAGTTGCAAATTTAAAGCCGCGACTGGTTATGCCATACATATATAGTATTATTCATAATTGTATAAGAATAATACTAAAATAACATGGTCATTTAAGCGACTCTGCGTCTAGCGCATTTATCGATATTACAATAAACGATGTATGTTTTATATTGTTATACTAGCATTTGATTGTTAAGCACCAAGACAAAATTATTTATTATACCTTTCTATTTTTCTTACAATTAACTCATTTTCCTCATATAAAATTTAGTTTAAGCCAAAAACTATTTTTCTGCATCGTTATTTAAATATAATTTTCTATTATTCTTCCTAAAAAAAAAAAAAAAGCGCCACGAAAGTTTTTGCACAACCAAAAAAAAAAAAAAGTATATTGAATGGCAGGTATGTACAATCAGCTATTAAGTACAAATAATCAAAACTTTTTCATTAATAGAAAGCAACAAGAATTTACACTTTATAATAATAATAAAATAGGGTTAATAAAATACAACACCTTTATAGACCAAAAAAAAAAAACAAGAAAGGATAGTTTTAACGACTTGGAAGCAAAGAAAAAAAAAGTATATAATGTGACCTGTTTTTCTGCAAGCCCTTAGACTTTTAATTCAAAAAATATATATATATAAAATCATTAGACAAAAGTCAATAAAATTTTCCTAATACCTTTCTTTTTTTTAATTGCTATTAAAAAAAATATAATCGTCATTAGCCTCACTAAACATTCCTTTACATTCGAATATCCATATTTTAAATTTCCTCACCCCTTTTTTTATATATTTTTTCCATCCAACCTTTGATTTAAATTTACTACAGAGTAATAAAAAAAAGTGTTTGCGCCACTATAAAATATATTGAAACTTTTTTTTTCTTCCATTTTGCAACCACTCGAATATATATATATATATACAATTTTATAGTATCAAGCCACTCTTATCATCTTTTTCAACTATCTCTCTTTTTTTAAGGGCATATCATATCCAATAAAATATCATCTTTCATCATATCATTTTAAAAAAATAGCGTAAGCTCAAGCCGTTTTTACTCACAAAGGTACAATTTTTTTTTTTAGTATTTGGCCAAGTCTATGAGCTTATAACGCTCTTATATATCTACCGAATAGTATATAAAAAAATCCTATATATCTATAAATATATTAAATGATTATATCAGCATCTAACTCTTTTTTTTTTTATTTTTGCCATAAATTTTCATAGATCACACGTTTTGTCACAAAACAAAAAAATTTTGTAAAGAAAAGGATTTATTCAAACTACAAAATACTAAAAAGTAATATAAATACATAATAAATTCTTAGTCACGAAGCACTATATAAAGTCATCAAAGAAAGTACTACTGCAGCTCAACAGAATCGTACTATCACACTTTTTCCAACACTTCAAATAACAATATTAAAAGCGAAGAGATCGTTTAAACGCCAAATAAATTGATTTCTTTTTTTTTATTGTCATTTACTGTATAAATCCAAACTTAATTTTTTTTTAAAAAAAAAAATTAGCAAATCGATAGAGTTCCTTTTAATTTTTCCTCCACAATCCGATATACCACCTGATTTTTTTTCGAAAAGGAAAAAAAAATTGCAAATTTGTACTCAAAAAAACTCACAAAAATACAACAGATAAAAAAAATGGTCAATTCAAGTAAGGTAAAAACAGCACTTTTAGTAGCAGTATCATCATCAGCAGTATTCAGCGTGACTGGCCAAATCACTGGCATTGATCAGCTAATAAACTCAGCATCAGCAAGTTTCGGGCAGTTCCAAGAGGACGCGAGCCAGTTTATTAGCTCGTTGTCAGCGTCGCAGCCACAGGAGTTCAGCCGGTTTGTCGATGCTCTAGGCAGTAGCGCGCCGGCACCACCATCGTTTTTCAACCCAGAGAACATATCTTCGTTCTTCGCAGCGATTCCATCGGACGTCGCGGCGTTCGGCGCATCTGCCGTGTCATCCGCTGCGCCATCAACAACATCGATAAGCGACGGCGCCATCATCCAAGACGAAAACGGATCTTCAGTCGCTGTCGTTTTCAACACGCAGACATTTGTTCAGCCTGTTGTCCAGATAGCCGATGTTTCGAGCACCGGGTCAGACGCTGGTGCGTCGTCGACCGACGTAATCATGACAACGATCAACGAAATTCCGGGATCCAACTCGACGTCGACAGTAACGCCCAGCACAACATCGACTTTATTTGTGACAGGTACGGACGTTACCGAAGGTATCTCGACGCTTCCTACACTGATTGTTTCTGGAACTCAAACTATCAGCACACAGACAGATAGTTCTGACGATTCGGATAGTTCATCAAGCTCATCCTCAAGCAGTAGCTTCAGCACTAGAAACAGTAGCAACAATACAGCATCAATCGATTTCTCATTGACAGATTCGTTCAGTGCGGGATCAAGATCAGTTTCTGCGCTTAAATCTACGCTTCTGTTCGTTGTTGCAGTTCCAATGATCGCTTACATTTTATAAAAAATAAAAAAAAAGCGGCATAATAAATCTCAACATTAAAAGAGCCTATTTTTCTCTTTCTCTTTCTAAAAATGCATTTTTTTTTAAAAATTGGGGAAAAAACAAAAAAAAAAAAATTCACAAGTATACTTTACACTACAACAGCAACCAAAAATCAAAAATCAAAAACCTAAAAAAAAA
>LSSN01005970.1:0-36880 GCA_001970855.1 Smittium culicis | reverse complement strand
TATTTTATTTTATTTTATTTTATTTTATTTTATTTTATTTTATTTTATTTTATTTTATTTTATTTTATTTTATTTTATTTTATTTTATTTTATTTTATTTTATTTTATTTTATTTTATTTTATTTTATTTTATTTTATTTTATTTTATTTTATTTTATTTTATTTTATTTTATTTTATTTTATTTTATTTTATTTTATTTTATTTTATTTTATTTTATTTTATTTTATTTTAATTTAGATAAAATCGAAATTTTTTTTTTTGTAAATTGTTATCTTTTCTACGATCTATATGTTTATACTCCTAAACCAAAATATAGAAGATCGATTTTTTGTACATAGGAATTGTTTATATTTCCAATCTTAGTCTTTCAAAGTAAAAAAAAAAAGGATCAGATAACAATAAATAATGAAATTTAATGTAGAAAATATGATTAGTAATATTTCCTTAATTCTAAATTGAAATAGTTTTAAAACGAGATTTTTAATTTTTTCTACAATAGGTTTTATGAACGCAGATTATAACTATAACTATAACAAAACTTCTTAAAAGCGAAAAAATAAAAATTCAATCTGATACCACTTGCACCGATCTAAAGCCTCAAAACCACCATGGTATTTGCTCAAGGATTGTAATACTTACAAATAACATTTTTTATAGATTAGTTTTGCAAGGTTGGTTTATGACATTATTATATAATAAAAGCTACCTTTATTTAACCCTTTATCGTACAACACTCTTTAAAAAATCGAATTTATTGATTCTATAGAATTTATAAGATATTTTATTATCTTCTTTTATTTTGAATCATACCAATATATCTTAAGACCTCAGAATTATTCAATTTTCATTGAACGCATTTGGCTATATTTGGTCATCCAAAAATAGTGTACCGCGCGGGAAAGGGTTAAAATTATGATCATGATAAAATATGTAATAAAAGTCAAGGCAAATATATCGGTAAAAATAAATTTAAATAAAATAAAATTTATATTTTAGTGTTAAATAACCCTCTGAATAAGATTTTGGCATTTAACAGGATCTATTTAGACACTAGATAAAATTTAGCGACCTTAGAATGACCCCGTTCGCCTGTTAATCTTATAAAAACAAAAATTATTTTTGAAAAACTGCAACACTTTTTATGAGATAATTTAAAGCTGCAAAATGACCCAATTTACTCGCGTATTCTAAATATTTGTCGTTATCGGCGCATATTTCTGCTTCTTTTTGAACTAGATCCTTGAAAATACAAAAATTCCTATATTTTTTTGCTTCTTCTAAAGTAATATTTGTTTTAGCATAAATATCTCCCCTGCTTTGAACGAGCCTCTTGATACATTCAAATAATCTCATTGACTTGCTTTTATATAATCTCTATTGTATTTATGATTAATATTATCATAATTTTCTAAGATACTTGACTATATTCAAATTCTCACAATAATTTGATTGTGAAAATGTGCTATATTATAGGAATATATATTATAATAATTATCTATTTATACTTTACAAAGTATAAAACTCTTTTCCAATAACGATTCTCAAAGTTTCATAGTTACCGACATAGATATCAGGGCCGCTTTCTACTAGATATTTTGCAGCGTGATAATGTCGCATTTTTCAATCAGATACCAAAGCTTCTTATTTTATAGCATGTACATCGCCATTTTCAACGAGGTAATTAAAAATAGCTATATGGTTATGTTAAAAATTAAGCCTAAAAGCCCTATAATTACCTGTAATTAAACTTACCTATTCTGATTGAGAGTCACGATGTAAATATAATTTTCCAGAATATAAAGCAAGTATCAATTTACCATTTTTCTTAGAATTATTAAAATCTTTTCTTTGTATAAAAAGTTTTCCAGTATCCATGTAACGATTTTCAATAGCATCATTCAAAGAATAGATATTCCTGGAATTAATGTTATCACCGCTTTGTACGAGATACTCCAAAATATATATATGCACTTTTTCGGTCGCAGCTCTTTTTGCGCGATCTTCATCCGTGTGAATATCGGCTCCATTTTTGATTAAATGCCTGGAAATATCGTAGTGACCATTTTCACTCGCATATATCAAAGTCCCATCATATTTAGTATCAATTTCAGCACTGTTTTCTACAAGATACTTGTTATTATCCAAATGAGAATTTTCATTTGCTTTTTTTACAGCTCATCTTTTATCAGCATGGACATCGGCTTCTTTTTCTATGAAATATTTAACTGTTTCGATCTTGCCTTTTCCAGCGGAAGAATTAAATGAAATGTTCTTTTCTGCATAATCTTTGGCTCATAATTTTTTTTACGAGCTATAATAGCACTCTATCTTTGACCATAATTTTGTGTTTTGAATCAAAGGTATCGGTTCTACCTTTTTATTAAGTAAAAATCCAGCTTTGACAGGGCTTGGACTAGATATTTTATATTTGCATCCAGAGTCTAAACGGATTTCAAGATTTTTTGGATAAATTGTAAATTTTTGATAGAATATGATATTTACAAATATTTTTATTACTGAAAGAGTTAGAGAATTTTGAATATTTTAACGAAGAATTAAACTGATACAGTAATTTTATCTTTTTTTTGGGAATAAATAAGCATTTGTTTGGGTTTATTAGTCTTTCAGTGTATGTAAAAGTGGTTAATAGATTTATTCTTTATTAAAAAATATCATACTATATTTCAAAAGAGTATAGTAAAGAATCTATGGAAGATTCTGTTTATATATTCAAAAGCTGATATATTCTGTTTGATTTGCTTTCGAGCACTAATATAAAAATGATTAATACAATATTGTTAGTATTTTTTGGAAATTAATTGATTTAACAGAACTTTTTAATCAAGTATGCTGAGGTTTATTTAAGCAGTAATATTTTTTTTTTAATCATTGAATTTTTGGCGGAATTATAAAAATACTATTAATTATTCGGTAAAGTTGACTAAAAATTGGTACAGTAAGTGCAAGGCATAAAAAAGTTAGTGTTCAAATTCAAATAAATTCCTCTGTTAGTCTATCACTCGTTTACCAAAAGATAATTTGTATCAATCTACCAATAGATAGATACTCCCAGTAATACTTCAAGTAGACCGGATAATTGAAGGTTCTAGCAACCGCGTTATTAAGTTAGTTGAAATTAAATTGAATACATTGGTATCATAGAGACCATAGCCAGAGCCTACATCTAACAAGAGTAATAAAAAATAGGTTACTACTCAAAAAGCATGATCGCTCAACTTGAATCCTATACAATAAGCTGGATAAACGGCTGAGATCCGATATTACTGTCAAGATCTGGACGTATGCGCAGATGTCGTCCTTGACTGTTCTGAACACATTGTGTTCTCTCGTTTCTAGATAATTCTCATCTCGGATAGCTGTCCTCCGAATCGCTGATCATTTTAGCAGCTAAAGAAATATTCTGGTTAACATTTATCCCACTCCACATATAATTGACCTATGGTTTTTAATTTTTTTTACATATTATTACGTTTCGAGCAAACAAAAAAATAGAACATTTTTAATTTACAAAAGTGTATTTATATGCGAAAAGTATAAAATAAAAGCAAGTTTTCTAATAGTTTTAAATAATCATATATGTATATATAGTATGGTAGAACTTGTGAAGGCGGTTTTAAATGGATTAAAAGCACAAACTAAAAAAAAAAAAAATAGTAAAAAATCTAATTAAATACTAATCCAATGCCCGCCACATATGCAGACCAAGTCGTAGCGGCGTATCCACAAGTTATAGTAGCGATAATAGTCGCTTTCTTGTTGCGAAAAAGGTTTAAAGTTTGTTTCAGCCGAGTTTTCAGGAATAAAGTCTATCAAGTTGAATACTCCTCCAAACTCAGACTTTCTATCACTATCTAATGCTTTGTTGTTTAGCATAAAAGGCGGAGAGCCAGTCAAGGTATCAGCACTACTGCCCGGGTTTTGATACACTGGAATATTTGTATCCGTGCTTTTAGAAGCAGATAATCTAGATAAATTATTATTGCTTTGGCCGTTAGAATCGCCAAATTCAAACTTATTTTGACAAAGTGGTTGGTTTACTGGCGTGTTTAAAAGCGAGTTAATAAATGGTGGTGGATTGAATGAGGACAATTGCCCACACATAGAACATACTCTTAATATAGAGTCTGAAACAGAGTGGCCTATATCTAATAGCTGACTTTTTTCAAAGTCAGATGGCATAGTATGATAATGCGAGAATAAAGACTGGATCGGGGGACTTATAAATGACTTTCTCACACAGTCAATAAAAGGAAAGTTCAAAAAATCAGGCTTTATACTTGGGAATAGAGAGATAAGATAGGGCTCACTAGAGATAGGTGATTTTGACAAAGAGATCTCTGAAGGTATTCCTGAATTTTGCAATTTTTCGCTTTTATTTTGGCTTACTTGTAAAGAATTGTTATTTTCAACTTTAATTATTTGTGCATCTGGAGTGACTGATGTGTTAGCTGACTTCAATCCCAATTGAGCAGGCATTATTTCGGGCTCGAGTTTAATCGATGGCTTTGGATTTGGGGTTTCGTAGGTTCTAGTGTACCACAGGTGAGAGTTTTCAGAAGCCTTGATTAAAGAATCGTCAGTGCTAGATTTATCAAAAAGAAAGCCGTTAGTGTGTTTTTGGGGGACTGAAGTTATCAAATGAGATTGAGAGCTATCAAAAACATTAATACAAACGGATCTGTAAGAAAGGATGAGGTTGACAAGGTCTTTTTTCTGCAGTAATAAGCTTGGGTGACTATTGGGAATGCTGAAAGTTATCTTTTCCAAAGAAAGAATTGTATTAGTAAATATTTTTGAAATCTTGGGTATTAATGTAGATAGCGACTGGTTGACCAGGCCTGATATTAGCATTTTTGAGCAATCAAATGAGCTAAGAGATTTAAAAGCTGCGGTTTCGGATTTGACTAAAGTCAGCACTTTTTTGAAAAAAGTCTCAGTAGCCTCTATAGGGATGGGTAAAGAGTTTAATGTTGTGTATAGTTGTCTGTGGAATTGGATAAGTGTTTCTTGGGATCGTGGAAGTACCCATGAACTGTTGCTAAAAGTGTCGTTTGCGGATTGGTAAATAACAAACAGTTTGTTTGAAATGTCATTCTTTAGCAATATAATTAGCGAAATTGAGTCTATAATAGACGTCAAGATTTGGGCATTTAGCAGGAGGACCACTAAACTAGGTATTTCTGAAAGGTTTGGGTCCGTATTAATAGATTTGGTATCTATAGAGGGGTTGGTTAGAATGGATATGCTTTGGTGAGATTGAAATAGAGATAGAAACTCTTTAAGCATGTAAGTTAATGCATTCGCAGCCCAAATAGCTTGGGATAAGTAAACAGGGAACTGTGAAGCCCAGTCTTCAAATGAAGGGGTATTTGAAAAAACGGTGTTGTTGTCAGCAGCCTGCTTAGCTTCTGAAGTTTTTACGAAAAATGTTGGAATGAAGCTTGCTGAAATAAATGATATAGGGTCCTGAGAATCTGTGTTACAAAAATTTGGAGAGTGCTGTGTTAGCGATCTACTTGTAGACGTGATTGCTGAATGGTATGCACTAGAGACACTTGTCAAGTGCAGTATTATACCCATACAAGTAGATGATGAACTGTTGGGATTAATCAGAGAATAAATCTTCATTACAACGCCAAAAAAGGTGGTAAATAAATGAGATTTCGGGTCAAGCGGAGATAGAGATATTGTTTTAGAATTGGTTGCACCACACAAAAAGTCGATAGCGTGAGAAAGAGTATCTTCAATATTGAGCTTCTTATCTTTGCTGTTTACTGAATCAACCATGAGACTTATTATGTCACTTGTGTCGTGACCGTTGATTATCCTTAAGGATAACATTGCGCCAAAAGTATTTTCTTTTGAGAGCTCTAACCTACCTTTGCGGATAGACGAAGGTTCGTCTTCTAAGCTAAAAAAGGTAGGTTGAGATCCGGCAAAGAAGCTGAAAATATCAAGAGTGCTCAAATTAATTAGCTCTAAATCGCCGCAATTAACAGAAACAAGGCGATTTTCTTTCTTTTGATAGTTGATCCCAACTCTCAAGAGATTAGTACAGTCAGGAGTTAAGGCTCCAGAAACTGCCCATGATTTCCATTGATTAGAGAAACTACCGGAAGAAGGGATAATTGTATCGTAATCGTTAGACATTAAGTTACCACTTGATATCTTGTAGCAAAATTTAGACACCTCACCGTTAGACCAAAAAACAACCCATGGTAGGTGATATAAATTTTTTGAATTAAATAAGTCAATTTTAGATAAAAAGTTACTGTCCAAAACAGAGCTTGGATAAAGTATTTGAACTCCAACAGGGTACCCATGGATAAATTTGTTATTGTCATCAGTTGACCTAAAATTCCTAAAATTGAGAACTTTATTAAATTTGAGCTTAACAACCTTGGAGCTTTCGGATTTCGTTGGCTTTTTTACTACGGGGTCATATGAAACGATAATTGTATCGTAAGATGTGTTATCAAACTCAGAAGAAGTAATTTCAGGCGGCTTTGTTTGAACAATTATAATTCTAGGGAGCCTAGAGATATTGGCTTCATTTGAGGTTGAAAGTGAATGGAAAATATTATTTTCTGGTGAAAGCTTGACAATAGTTGTGTGGTACGGTAAAGGTTCTGGTTTAATTGTAGAGCTAGAAATAATCTGAAAACCTAATTTATGAAATATTATATAAAAGTATAAAAATAGGTACATAAAAAAAAGATGGTGAATAAACTGTCTAAAAAAAATAATAGAATAATTTTATTACTTTGATGGAAGGGGTCGATTTCGACGATATGGAATCCAATTGATAACTCTGAAAGATCATTTTTGAAAGAGTCATCTTCAAATAATTGCCAATGGACTAAAACACTTAAATAAGTGAAATTTTTAGGGTGATTAGATTTTTGTAATGGGTCTACTAAAGATTTAGATTTGTGATAATCCTCGAAGCAGTCGTAATTAGTAACGGATATATCAGAGTGGGTAATTACCCAATGGCCCGATTTTTTTTTGTTTTCTAAAGGAGTAGGGATATCAATAAAGCCGTTCATTTGCAATTTGTTCTCAACATTAAATGAGTTTAGTCTGCCAGAGATACTCAAAGTAAAAAACAAGTTTGAAAATTTTGATATTTGACAAGGTGATGTGCGTGCAAAGCTAATATCGATGTTTGGCTTCAGTAGCTTATTGTTTTTAGTTTTTTTTGAGCCTTTTGCCAAAAAGGAAATGCTTGAAATGTACTATAAAAAAATTTTTTTAAGAAAAACAATTATAAAAATTGAAAAAAAAAAGTTTAAAAAAAGTGAAAAAAAAAGTTGTAAAAAGATACCTTTCTTTTGTTTGAAATCCATAGCAGAGAAGATACAGGGGATTTGATGTTAACTTGGTCAACTGGCGACCATTTGTTTAAGCTAGAAGACTGATAGAAGACAGAGATAGATCCAAAAGTGTCGGAAATAGCAACAAAATCACCATCTGGAGACCACCAAATACCAGAATTATTTGATTTCCGGTTGATAGATAGATTCTTTGGGCTTTCGTGGTCGAAGCTAGTATCAGAGACAGCAGGATTGTTACAATTAGTAGACAATTGACCAACTGGAAAAATTCTTAGAGTAGATATAGGTTTATTGATTGAATTCTTAGTGTTTGTATCTGCGATATTAACAATTTTGAAAATGTTAAAGAGGTTTTTTTCATTTAATTCGAAAGATTCAGAAGAGTTCGTTTCAGGAGTTAGATTATGAGATTTGTCGTTTGAAAGAGGGCGGTTTGTTTCGAAGTGGTGCGGTAAGGAAATGGCAATTAAATTTTGTGGGGAAATAGAGATTTTGTTTAAAGTAGAGCCATTTTTAAGAAAGTTGAAAGATGATAATAGCGAGTTAGCAGAGTCAAAGCTAAAGTTGAGCAAGTCAGGTAATTTAGGGTTGACATTGATTAAATCAGGAGGATTATGTGAAATTTTCTTTCTGGAGTTGTTTGATTTGTTAATTTTTTCAGTTAACTTGCTTTTGATAGTAGCTTTTTTTTTAAGGTTAGAAATAGATTTAGAAATTGGGCTATTTCCAAAAAAATCTTTAATGTTTTTTGAAGAAGGTGGTAAAATTTTTTTAGATACCTTTTCTACATTATTGCTGAGCTTTTTGACAGCAGGAGTAGGGGTTGAAGTTGAAGAATTAGATACACTCGATGAATTATTATCTTGCTTTATTTGATTATCAGCAACATTCAAGACTTCAGCTGTACAAGATATCGAGTCTTTTAGTTTATTGGAAATTTCATAATTTTTTATGGTAGAAATCTCTGAGGTGGAACTGGTCAGGTGATTTGAAGGGCTGGTGATATTGGCGGTTGAGGCGATAGCATCTGAATCTATTTGATTTGCTATACTAGAGATAGAGCTTTTAAGATCAACACCTTTATTTTTAGAGTTTTTAATATTGGAATTATTATTTTTAGAAATTTTAGTTTTGTTATCCTTGTTATCAGAGTCTTTTGGGTTTAATTTTTTGTTTATAGAATCGTTTGTGGTGAGGTCTATGACCTTGGGGTTATTAATTGGAGAGCCTTTAGTAATAGATATTTTAGCTTTGATTTCTTTGATATTAGGGTCATTAGGTTTGATGTTTTTGGCGATAGAGTTATTATTTTTAAATTCATTAGCCTTGGAATTATTAATTAGGGAATTTTTAGCTATAGATTTTTTAGCTTTGATATCTTTGGAATCAAGTTTTTTAAATTTGGGATCTTTTTTTACATTGATTTCATTAGTTACAGAATCTTTAGTGGTAGATTCATTAGATTTAATGTTATTGACGTTTGTTTCGCCGGGTGTAATAGCATCAGGGCTAGAAATATTTGTTTTGGGAGTCTTTGTTCTAGGGTCTTTAATTTTAGAAGATTTGGTAATTGATATGGAGCTTTTCCTTTTCCTTTTAACGAATCCAGGAGAGGATAAGATAGGTTTTGATTTTAAGGAATCAGATAACTTAGAGGGGGAATCAGTAGGTACTGAGTTATAAGAGGGGGTATTATTTGAGGGTATAGGGCTGTTGTTGTTAGACTTTGAAGAGCTTTCAGTTAGAAAAGCGACATTTTCGTTAAAAAAGTTATCAAAATCGGAATCCTTTGGGTTTTCGATGTTTAGATTAGAGATGGTATTGTTATGTATATAGGGTGAAGTATTAGAGCTTGGGGTATTTGAGATGAGTTGGTGTAAAACATGGGGGGACATTGATAAATTTGAGTTGGTAAATTGGGAGAAATTTAGAGAGTCATTTGGAAATGAAGAGAAGTTGTTTGAAGTGGAAAGATTCATAGGGAGTTGAAACCTAGAGGGATTCATAGAAGAAGAGTTTAAAGAGTCGTTGGGATAGGCGATGTTTGGGTTTAGTTGGTTGTCGTTTCTAAAATATTCGCCAATATTATCGGCATATAGAGAATTGATGTTATTGTTTTCAAGATTTTGAGGGTCACAGGAGGGGTTATTAATTCCAGATAAGACTTTAGATAAGTCAAAATCGATCAAACTTTCATCGCCAAATTCAAAGTCTAAAAATTGGGACAAGTCGGTAATTTTTTCAGAGTTATTTGAGTTTGGGTCAGGGAAGTTTTCGTTGAAATGGACATCGGAGTTTTTAGAGTTTTGAATGTCCGAGTGAAAAGATTCTATAGATTTTAAGGCGATAGAGTCGTTTAAATCCTCAGGAAAGTTTATGGATTGCAAAGAGTCTTTGGAAGCAGCAATTTTGTCCCAGCCATAAAAAGCGCTACTTTCCTTGAAATTGTCCATTTCTGGAGTGTATATGGTTATGAGATGTTAAAAAGGTAATAAAAGAAATTTGGGGGAGGGGAGAGAGAGAGGAGAGATATGGGTGAAGTATTTATAAAAAGGAATGCGCAAATTAAATAGGAAGAATAATAGAACAGGGATTGAAGGGGTAATAAAAAATGTTGAAGTGTCTGTAGAATAAGTTAGAAGGCGGAGAATTAGCAATAAACTATAGTTGCATATTTTTTTTGAAATTGACTATCGAGTTGTATGGAAGAGAAATGGGCTAACACGAAATGAAGCCTAGAGAAAAGAAAATTATATTGAAGTGGAGAGAGGAGCAAGAAGTAGATAAGTTCGGAACAGTAGGTTGAACGTGTTAAAATCGGAGATAGAGCGGGGGGGGGGGAGTGGTATCGATAGACAAATTAAAGCGGGAAGGATGGGAGGGGGAGATATGGGTTAAGGTGAGAAGATCTGATAAAGTAAATTAGAATAAATTAGATTAGATTAGAGGAGGTTTGCTAGTAGTATATATTATTAGATAGGGCTATAGTGATAGTTAGAGGGGGGTTGAGGAAGTGAGATAGAGAGTAAGGCTGTTGATTATAGATCAAATAGTAAGATGGCGTTTGATAACCTGTCAAAACGCAGTTAATAATATGCCGCGGTTTAGAGTAGGCCTGACATTCAAATTAAAAACAATACAAAATAAAAGTGTGAGCTAAACTCTGCAAACAACTCTGCAAATCCTGCCAAACTCAGCAACTGTGAAAATCCTGCTCAGATGCCATATTGGCGAATCCTGACCCGCGCTGGACATCGACGAATCCGAAGTGTGAATCCTCATTTTGCCGCCCAATTCCCCTCGAATAGCTGTGCGCGCTTGTGCTGCCTTTTTACCCACTTGCTGTGCCACTTAATAAGTCCTGGCCAATAATCTGTGTTCTTAGGTAAAATGCCTCCCCAGCAAGCAGAAATCGAGGCTATCCCCACCACTAGTTGCCGGCGCATTTCGTTATAGGTGACTTCTCCTGCCTCGAACGTTCGGCCAGCTTACGTAAACCTCCGACTATACATACTCGCTTATTAGCTCGCATGCCGATTGTAATTACTGGGCTGCAGTTAAACACTGATCCCATATCTCCATCCATGAATCCAATCCTCCATAACATCTCCCGCACTAAATATCTCTACGGCTTTACCTAATACTTGTCCATTTTTCCTGCCAATAATTTACGTATATCGTAAAATAGGCAAGTTACGTCCGCTCACAGCCACTCACATCTGACTATGATTGATACATTCTACCTTACGCCCAATTTCCCCAGCTCTCCCATAAGCCTGCATTCCCGTACCCACCTACGCCCTCTTATCTTCCCACATTATCTTCCCTACCTATATTTCATCCAACCATCACATGCTTAAATTCCTATATGCGGTACCTGCACTGCTTGCCAATGAGCGCGCCTCTCTATTACACAAATCTCCACAAACAATAAACGCAATAGCGCTCAACAATTGTCTCTGCCAATAGCGCCACTACTTATCATTTCGTGTACCATCTAAAACGCGCTCAGCTTTTTAACAACTCATATTCCGCCCATTCGACAGTTCTTTTTATTAGGAATCCCCTATTTGATACGCTTTCTTAGTTCATCCAACCAACGCTAGTATTTATGTTTGTTTTTGTCTTCGCTTTGCCCCACCCTAAATTAAATGAAAATCTAGAACAACATTCCTGGCTGTCTCCGCCTACATACTAAATGATTACCCTCAAACTTACCACAATATAAAACTCTAGCAAAATAAAAAAATACTGGCCAATCGATGATACTTTTGTCGCATTACATGTGCCTTCCTATCAAGTTTCCCAACGTTTTCTATATTTACTGATTTGCTGATTCATTTTATACCAACATCTCATTTGCTACATATTTTCTAAATACCAATAATCAATATACATTCGTTTTATTACAACCCTCCAATATCTAAAGTATTCCCTAATCTGAAAGGACTCAACATTTTCAGCTATTTTGTGAAATGAATAAGATCCAAGACATAAAAAACTAATATAAAATCGCCTATATACTATTTAATAATCCATCCTCCTACCCTTACCGCCAAAAAAAAACCTCCTTTTCACTAGTCAAAAAGACTATTTTTCTGCAATTATCACAAAAAATGTAAACAAGTTCTATATTTTTCAAAAATTATATGTACTATTTAAATTTCCCAACTTTACTCAAAAAAAAAATTCAACCTTAAATTTGATAATATCTGTCCCCAAATTTTTCAGAATGCTTCAATATATGACTAAACACACCGCTAATGGCTATATACACCCATCTCAAGAACTTATCTCTATTCTTTATTATTTGATTTCTTATCCTCACTAACATCCTCCTCCTTCGCTCTTGCACTAATATATTTACTCTCTTCAATGCAGTAAAAATGTAGGTATATAGTATTTTTTTTTATTCTAGCCTTACCCCTTTCGCTCACTACTGAGATATAACAACATCAGAATACTTATTAACAAAATAAAAAAGTAATATGAAATACATTTTCACAATATAAAACAAAAAATATAGTTGAAATGTATCCCAAAATCGAAACATTATTTCCAAATAATTAAAACATAATAGTCTTAAATCTATTCTAAACAAAATATCCCTGTATAAATTAAAAATACAAATATTGTTCTTATAATATTCGTTTTTTTTTTTAAATCACACACATTGGTATAAAATCAAATTTTAAAAAATTAGTGATAGACTCCAAGACTTTTTTTTTACTGCCCCCTTCCCCAAAATTAAGTAAAAACAAACTTGAAAATAGTTCATTTTTGTTATTTAAAAGGCAGCTTCTGTCTTTTCTGGGATTTATAAAAGATACATTTCTTTCAAATTATAATAACGTTGCCAAATATATATAATATTAACATTGAATATAGATTTTTAAATCGCTGCAAGCTTTCCATTAACAACTTTTTTACAAGGTGTTACTATTCATACTTGATTCGCGCATATTTTTTTTAAAAATGCGTAATTTCTAACCCCCATTCCCCGTATGGCCATACATCGCCCATACATACTTCAGAAATACTAATGCATTCAGCTCAAAAAATATTGTATATACCATTTATTGCATTGACATAAAACAGTTTATTTTATTTTCAATTTTATGCATGTTACAAAATTCGATCAAATTTTATTGACTCTTGTGAATTAAATTACTTTTACAAATAATCTGAATTATAAATTTCTTTGTTTTTCGCGTATTTTTTAATTTGATTTAAATATCAAAATTCGTATGAATATATTACTTTTATATTAGAGTGATAATTCAAAATCAAAAAAATTAAGTAAAATACTCCTCCATCATATAAAATTATTGTTATTATTAATTTACTATGTCAATTCTTTTAAAATTTCCTAAAGGCTTTTCTGGTTTTTAAAAAATAAATATTACAACTTTATATAAAAACATAGAAATAGCCATAAAAAAATGTAAGGGTTTACCAAAAAAAAAAAAAAAAATTAATAAAAATCTAATAAAATTTATAAAATCATTAAAACATTTACATTTATTTTTTTTATTTTTATTTATTCAGCCCAAACAAATCCCAAAGGAATAATTATAATTAAATCAATAAAATTAGTTAGAGACCTTGGAATTCTCAGACTTGTATATATTTATCACCTATTAATACTAGGTTTCGCTCGTATTCCAGATTATTCATCTCCAGATTATGAAAAGGTATCTGTTCTTAACTATTGAATGATTTTTTTTATTTTGAGTTTAAAACTCATAAATTTCCATCAATTCATTCGCCTAATAGATCCGAATATATTTTTCTTTGTTTTCCCTGAATATGTAATCACATTTATATATATCTTTTTTTTTTATGAATTTATGATACCAACATATTATTCTTTGCTTTTTCTGAATATATAATCGCATATATACTGGTTTAGTTTAAAATGATTATAAACTTAATAAGATCTATCTCAACAGATTATTTGCTCCCTCTAATATGATTTTCTTCGTATCATCCTTCTGTGACTCCTTTTTAATTTTAAATCTTTTCTTTTATTTTTAGGTCCAGCAATTTCCTCGATATTGCCAATAATTTTTATGATAATGCATTGGAACTAAAATCTGGTTTACCTTTGACGGATTGAATCAAATAGCTAATCCCAGTGCTTGTTAGAGATTTTACACCTCCATATAAAGGAAGTATAAAGATTTACATTGGTTTTAATAAATATAGAAATCAGGTGATTATCTATTTATAGATTATAGACTTATAAATTAATCATAAAAACTCGAAATTTTTTATTTGTGGCAAGTATAAAAACGGTATGAATATTTTCAACTCATTTTATTACTTCAGTTGAACTAATTTTTTCATTTTAAAAAAAAAAATTGTTCACGAGCACGAATTACTTTTGAAGATTGAACTAATCGATTTAATCAAATTTTATAAATTAAATCGTGAATTTTAATTATAAAATTTTCAATTTTGAATTTTTGAGATGCAAGTATTTATTTTTTATACTGTTTTACCTATTACTATCATTTCGCACATTTTACATAACCAATACTAATCTTATTGCGGTGTTACTAATTATATCTATCCAATTTTTTTACCAATGATATTCACTTGATATAGTTCATGATTTAAATTGATGAATGTTGATTATTTTCTTTTTAGTTTTATTTCCAGTACTAATAAGTGAAAAAAAGGTTTGTAAAAAACTTGGATGCTCAACATGAAAAAAAAAAAGTATTCGGCACATACATTTTTTATAAAATAGCTATATACTATATATTTTATCTAATTGGAATAACATAGTCAGCTTTCAGTCCAAGGATAAATGCTATTCGAATTGGTAGATTTAAATTTGGTGGGTTTTTAATGTTTAGCGTAAGCTTTACAATTTAATTCTATCATGATTGGCTAAGATGGAGAAATCGTTTTTTTATAAGATTTTATTTACTGTTTATTCAGAATTGCTTTTATTAATTTTAATTAACCCTTTCCCATCCAGCATTCTATGAAGAAATGTATTTATTGATTCGTTTGTGAATAATAATGAAATAAATTATTTGCTACTATTCAACAAAAAGCCAATAGTTCTTATAGACTCGAAATTTAATTGTTTTAATTGAAAGCGGTTGGCTTTATTTTGTAGATAAACAGTCTACCGCCCGTGAAAGACTTAAAGAAATCAGAGTAGCTGGAGAATCTATTTCGATAATATTAAAAAAATCATAATCCAACTGTAGAAAATATTTATTAATTGAGAAATTTAGATAGTCAAGCTGTCAAATAATAATTGATACTTCTGTTCAAAATATTTCATTATAGACATCAAACCGCAACGATATTCGTTTTTTCCCCTCTTTTATCCTACTGTATTCCTATGAATTTTTTTGATACATCTAACATGAAATTACATAAAATAACAAACAGATGTATAAAATAAAAAATAAGAGCGAAATTTCAAGAAGAATACAAATTAATTTATCTAAATACGTTTAAATAACAGAATTCGATCAGTTTTAGAAGTAGTGGATGTCAACCACGACATATATGTTGAGTTGTTTAGATACTTCGACTCTATTTATTTTTCAGGGGACTTTTTTTTATGTTGGATTATTAGTCGCGCTATTTACTGAAAAAGTAACCGCTTATGGCGCTATAAGATTATTTTTTATTTGAGGCTTATAACTTAATTTATTTTAATAAAAATATAAGGTTTTTAAAGCATTTATTAAAATTAATATATGAAAATGTGGATAGAGATTTTCATTTATGGATTAAAAGTTCCTTTTTTCAATACCTAATTCTCATTCTCTACTTATGAGGTTTTCTGATTTTGGTAGTTTTTAATTTTGTTTATTTTATTCATAACAACAATAAAATTGTATAGTATAATTTTCTTATATTAGAAAACAGAAAATAGAAAATTTCTTTGTAATATGATTTTATTAATTTTTTTATAGATATGTTATCAATAAAAAATTATTATATTTTAATGAGCTTATTCGAAAAAAAATATTATGCTGAGGTTTATATTTTTCTTTGAAATCAAAAGCCTAGAAAATTCCTTCCACATATATATCACATTATATACCTTTTTTTATTTTGATCAAAATATTATTTTATTAGAAATTAGAAACTACTTATAAAAGAGTTTTTTATATTAGGTTAAAAATATAATAATCTTTTTTTTTTTTTTGGCGACTTAAAGAATAAAATATAAGAAGGGGTCAAAAAAACTAATTTTTTTAAATCATATTTTATATAAATCTGGTTACAGGTTCCACATACTTGTAAAGAATATTATTTTTATAAAGTACCCTTATTCCATTGTTTCGTGCGTATGATCCAGTAAATAAATCGGATAATTAATTATCAAGAGATTAATTATATATATCACGATATTTTGAATTGATTAAATTATTTATGTATTAATGGTATTTAAAACTAAATTTATGTCTTTACTTCATTTATAAAATAATAAATAATACCATTGAAAATTCAAGGTACACAACAATTCTTATTCAATATAAAAAGTTAAAAATAAAGCTCTATAAGAAAATTTAGATAATATAAACCCATATTTAAATCACATTAATGTATTTTTGTGCTTATATTTTTCACAATAAAGTTTTTTATACTAGTTATTTTATCTCTAAGAGGATATTCTTTAAACTTTACCGCCTTATTGTGCAATTGGTATCTTAGATTTAAAGGTTCGAAAATAAAAGCGAATAAGATTAGCTAATATCTGTCTTATTCAATAAATTTAAAATGCGTATTTATAGAATCCTATTCACCAATTCAAACATTATTAGATCTAACAATATAAAGATTATAATGATTCAAGGAAAAAAAAGAGTTATTATGCTGGCCAAGAAAAGAGAAACAGAGCTTTCAAGCATATTCACTATGCTACTAGACGAAAAATAACTCGATATAAACCTAACGAACTATAAGCCACATCTAGGATCCCAGCTACTGGAATTTCAGTTTATCAAGATCTTAAATCAAGCTTTCCTTCAATCGATGAACGATTCTTTTGAATATCGTTCAAAGGACAAACAATCAAGGAAACGATTCAAATTATTGAAGAATTGTATTAATTAAATATTTGTTAGTCCTGCTAAATTATTGAGTAAGCTCATCATTGAAGAAAGCAATAATAACATTTTATGAAATAAATATATCATTAGGGTAAATAATCCATTCAATTAATTTATTTTACTCATTTCAGTAAACAAGAAACCTATAAATATCTAATTAAGACCAGAGTATTATTATTTCAAGCATAGAGTGTTTTTTTTTGGATAATTTAGCTGCAACAGTCAAACAGCGAATAATCGAAAACCATAACAAGAAGACTTTTTTATCTGGAAGCCGCATCTGCTAATTTAATACAAAACTATACAGCAATAAACCATATAAGAACTAGAAACGTAAATAAAAATCAAGAATCCAGAAAAAAAATCAAAAACTCGACTTCCTTTTATTAGAAACCAGCAGTCAGATACACATAATTTAATCTTAGTAAAGATAGCCTCTGCTTAATAATACGACTATTTATATACAAGATATCTCCGAAATGATTAGCTGAAATTACAAAAATTATTTGGAAGAGGGAGTAGAAAACACAAGTGCTTTCTTTATAAGCCTTAAATAGGCCCATATAAAGACCAACCTCACTATTTTTAGATAGTATTTAACCAAGATAACGATAATATAATGGATCTTAGCTCAGATTCTATTGATGGAATATATTTATTAGGCTTATAAAAACAATATTTTGTTTTTTGTAGGCCAGAACTGATTATTCTGAAATTTATATTATTAAATTAATCCTAATATTTAACAATAATTGATAGCTTTGAAGAAGTCATCCTGATATACTCTTCCAACGCGATAGCCGCATCAGATTCACCACATATTTCAGCAAAAGAAGAGATTGAAGCTACAACTCATACATTAGCGGAACACGAATCAATTTCCAATTCCATATAAACACAAACAAAGAATGGAAAAAATAAAATTACATCTTTTATAGCAGTCCATTTATTATTCCAAAAAAAGATAGAGGTAGTATTATCAATATTGTGCTAAACAGAATTGAATCTGAATTTCGAGCAGTAATATTTTAAAGAGAGAATAGGATATCGATATTAAAGACGATTCATCCGAATATCTATATGGCCTCTATGAGTTTGGGTGATAGAATAATTTACATTTATTATTAAAAAGGTTTACTAGAAATTCCATCTCAGTATGATTCCTTCTGGGTATCTTTATAGTCATAATACATTAAAGAAAGTACTATTCCTTGTATAATGTAGAAATGGTCTCATGAAATTAGAAACTTATTATAATCAGTCGACCTTCAATTTTATGCTAGTTCAAAGAGGCAGGATGCCTGATTAGCATCCGCGATTTCTTCGAGCTGAACAATCTGAGAAAAATTGTCAAGGTATACAAATATTCAAATTTACTGGTGCAAAAAAAAAAAAAATTACTTGTCTCTGCAAGTCTGAAAATTCAAAAATGGCATATACGAGGAGCGACTTGAAATTTTTTGCATATCGGCTAAATTAATTTGATAGTTATATCAAAATTTCAATATCAAAATGAATATCAGATGCTCTTTTTTGGATGTAATAATTCTACGAAGAATAAAATAACAGAAAATTATAAGATTTAGACATTTTATATCGCAAATTAACGTTAACTCCAATAGACTAAGCAAATCATATTTTTTTATATTTGAGGCTCATTCAAATGGCAGATTGAATAGAAATACAATTTCGAAATCCTTAGATGTAGCTATCAACCAAATCCAGCTAATGTTTATGGCGGGAATCGTAGCCTGCTTTATTTAAAACTCAGGATCAATTATTTCACAAGAGGCATCAATGTAAATCAATCCCAAGATTTCATAGATTAAACCTTCTTTACGTCTCAAGAAGTTATTATGGGTATCTGACCTAGTTTACCCAGAAAATAAGAAAACTCTCGGATTCCTTTTGTATACAGCATCGTTTTTGAGAACAGATAACTGAAAAAATATTTAATTATCGACACTGGCTCTACAGATAGTAAATTTCCTGGACGAAATATACTACGAAAAAAACTTAAGATTTAAACTAAAATTTCATATAAATAAGCTGTATTAACGTAAGTGAATAATTGTAAAATAAAATTTAACATTCAGTACTTCAAAGGAATTTCACTTTTTTTTAGCGATTCCTTGGTAAATCACTCATTAACCTAATATTGATAAATCAGTGGTTAATAAAAAAATTCAAAGACTGGAGAGAACCACTGGGTTTATCATATAAAGAGCCCGCGTTCAAGCTGAACTGATTTTTCATTAATAATTAGTTCCAATGAAAATCAAATTTACATCGTATAAATGAAGGAAACATAATTATAGCTCAATTAATTCATATTTTAGCGATTATATTACAAATATTGAAGCGGCGTGGATGACTAATAATTCGATGTTATCAGCACAGTCGTAACTTTGATCAAATACTGTGTCCAGTTTACAAATAAGAGGATATAAAAAACGGATTATTAGAGCTGCTAATGAGCTCTAACTTGCCCAAAAACACCATAATAGTCGATAGATTAAGACACTTGAATGATTATCAATAAAACCTCACAGCAGATGGCATAAAAATGTACATAAAATATCTGAGTGGATTAATTAGCTGACCTAAAAACACCAAAAGTCAAAGATTGTGTTATTGGGGAAGCTCTAGCATCATGTGCTGTAGATTTTGTTTATGATATTTTTTCTTATAACTTCAGATAAAAAAAATTTTTAGTCGTATATAGACTCTCAAAAGGTTCTAATAGTAACCTTACAAACTGATATACTATCTCTGGACTAAATCTATATATCACTTATTTGTTTACAATATTAAAATAATTCAAACTCTTTAGAGCGAAGAAAAATTTAAAATTCATAAGCATGTATGGCATATTAAGTTCCACCAACCAAGCCCAATTTTATCTCTGCAGAAAGATGATAATAATTCTATAAGTGCATACTTTACTGTATATTCCAAAAAAAAAAAATACAACAGCTTTTTAGTTTATACTATTCTATTTTATTTATTTGAACTTATATTTTAGTATTTTTATTATTCAATGTTATTGTAACACAATATTTCTCGTATTCTGGATATATTGTTATATTTTTGATCTCAAAATTATATGATATACTCGCATATCCAACAATATTGGCATACACTAATCTAATAGTTTTATTTATTGATTTCTCACAATTATATCTCAGAGAGGAGAAATATTAAGTGTTAACATCTTATTGGATAAAATTAAACCGAAAATTAAAAACCAGTAAAAGTAGAGTGAATAAATGAACTAATAAAATTTTTATAGTATATATTGTAAAGTACACGTTAGTGTTATTCTAACCATCTTTACTTTCGCAAAGGTACTCTACCAGCATAAAGATTTTCAACTTTAAATTTTTATACTAAAGAATATTTAAAATTTTTTTTTAACTTCCTTCAAAGAAATTAAACAATGGAACAAGTAACTGAAAATCAAGCTCCCGCTGGCCAAGACCAAATAAAAATATTAACCGAACTGGTACAGCAACTCCTACGTGAAAGGGAATGTAAACAAGAACCAGAAGACCCTTACGTTTCTACTAGGATACCAGTTACAGACTTTTCTGTATACTCGGAGCTGACTGAAGCGCTTCCATCGATTGGAGAAAACTTCTTCCAAACACCGCTGACTGAAGAAGAACGCAAGGTTGCAATTCACTCTTGCCCCAAGAATAGTTCAATAACTATACTCCGCCACCACTGAGCGATAAAGCGTCGAGGACAGTGAAGAAAACAGATTCCGCTATCTATGGAATACAGTTAGCCCTGGCACAAGTAACTCGGCCAATTGACTACTATGTTCACCGCCGAATCCAAGATAATAAAGTTATGGAAACTTCCAAAGATCGAGAAATCCTTTTCGCCAACACAATGAGAGCTCTCTTGTCTGATATTTGCGCCACAGTAACTCAAGAAAGGTTAGAAAAACTTCACAAGAATTTGGAACTTACTGAGAAATCGACCAAGCTCGTCAAATCAATGTCAAACCGCTGATGGATCAAGAGGCGTTGGGGGCCCTCATTTCAAAGAATCCTGCCACGAAACGACAACTAATACAGCCCTTTCACAGTCTCCAGCAGAGTACGATCCCTAAGGGTACAGACAGAAGCAATACTGTTAAGGCGCCGAGCACCACAGCTGCAAATACCACTGAATCCAGTCACAAGACTCACGACCACCAATCAAATTTTCGCAGGAGAGGTCGAGGCCGCGGAAAGGGGTCACAATAGAGATCCAGAAAGGCTCCCCTGTCGGGGGCCGCCTAGATATGTTCAAATCGGCATGGTCCAAGATAACGGACAGCCAATGAGTTCGGGACGTAGTGGAGAGAGGATTCAGAATCCCCTTCAAGATCCCAGACTCAGAATCACTTCGGCCGGAGGAGGTAAAAAAGAAAGCTGATACGGGAGGCTAGCGAGGTTTTGGCGAAAGAAGTTGCCTCCCTGATATCCAAGAGAGCAATCGAGGAGGTCCTACAGAAGGGACCAGGATTTTACAGCCAGCTATTCACGATACCGAAGGAGAAAGGAGGCCTCTCACGCGTCCTCGACCTCCGTAAGCTAAATCAACGTGTAGAAGAACAGAACTTCAAGATGGAGACTCTAACATCCATCTGCAGAATGATCCTTTGGAAGGATTTCTTGACGTCACTAGACCTCCAGGATGCTTTCATGCACATCTTGATCTACAAGCAGTGCATAAAGTACCTCCGATTTCATTGGAACGGTCGCTGCTTCTAGTTCCACGTCCTACCATTCGGTCTGTCACTGAGTGCGTTGATCTTAACAAAGATTCTCCGCTCTGTTCTAGAATGGGCCAGGTTGAAAGGAATTCGAGCGTCGGTATACCTCGAAGGCCTGCTGATTATGAGGAAATCAAAAGATGTGTGCCAAAAAAACACGCGCTTAATCTACTCCAAGCTCTCGGTGTTTGAATTCAAGGTCAATCCTGATAATTTGCTTACTACGCTGTCTCATTCGAACACATATCTCGGAATAGTGATTAACACGAGAGAATTTTCCACAAAGTTCTGTCAGCCAAGATCTGGGATCTCCGAAGCGAAGCCAGCAGATTTCTCAGCGCTGGCCAGACGAAACTGAGATTTCTGGCGAGCTTCATCGGCAAAACCCAGCAGATTTCAGTTCCCCAGCTTCCTGAGAATCTGATTCAACGCCGAATATTAGATCTCAATAACAGAGTTCTGATTGTGAGGCTAACGAAACCGGAAATACAGAACCTGTCCTTCTGGAAGAGCCAGCTAACGTCATGGAACTGTCACTCGTTCTTGCCCGAAACGCCAGAGCTTGAGATATTTACCGACTCCAGCGACTCAGCTTGTGGAATAGTAGCAGGAAACCGCTCTTACTCAGGGATATGGAACCTCGAGATCTTGAAGCTGCATATCAATACAAAGGAACTATTGACGGTGTTGTATGCACTGAAGCTCGAGAGTGTGGTGGGTCAATCAGTGCTAGTCTACTCAGAAAACACAACCACACTCTCCTATGATAAGAAATTCGGGGGCACTACCTCCCCGGAACTGCTGGGATTAACAGAAAAGATATGGCCTCACTGCCTCAAGACCAACACCCGCCCACAAGTGACCTATGTTTCATCCGTACTAAATCCAGCGGACGCCCCCAGCAGACTAACAGCGCAAACTGAGTGGTCTCTATCGCTGGAGATATTCTCAATACTGAACTCGAAGTATGTACCACACGATGTCGACCTATTTTCATCATCCCGGAAAAGGAAGCTGGATCAATACTACAGTTGGTTCCCGGACAACAGAGCGCTGGAACAGAATGCCCTGACCCACAATTGGACAAGATTCGACAATCCATACTGCTGTCCACCCCGGAATCTGATAGCCTAGGTAATTCACAAGGTTCGCCGCGAGCGAGTTACAATGACTCTAGTGAAATCAATGTGGAAATCCACGATCTGGTTCCCAGACCTTATGTCACTATCAATTTTACAGCCACTTCTTCAAGCAACATCTGTAGTTCCGGATCTAAAAAGCGGAAAGTCACCGCTCTCGGAAAACAAGCACTGGAGCTTGATGGCCTGAAAGATCAGCGGCGTTTCCTCAAAACGCTAGGTCTTGGAAATCGCGCCATTGACTTTATCTTTTCCAAAAAACGACGTGTACGTCGTAGATTCAGGTACAGTTCTATCCACCAGCGCTTTCTAGACCGGAGGATATCAAACAAAATATCTACTCAAATTTCCGCGCCACAAATAATAAACTATCTGGAGGAAATATACACCGTAGACAAGCTGAAAGTAGGCTCAATTAATGCCTAAAAATCGGCTATCCTTCAACTTTCAGATAGTCCAGCCGAGCTAGCTGCACATCCAATGTTTTCTGAATTTATCAAGACATTAGATGATACTTCTATTAAATCATTCATCAGACCGGCGATGGATATATCACCAGTTATAGAATTGTTTCGAGAATGGGGCCAAAACTCTTCCTTCACTATTAAGCAAATCACAGTCAAAATCTGCTGGCTGTTATCAGTAACAGGCTCCCTCCGCGCCAGCGACATCCATACGATTGACGACCAACGTAGCCACATCGAAAAATGAGTGCTAATTCTATAATCATAGCTCCTAAAGAAAAAATGTGCGGTCTCCCAGTATAAAAATCATGCCAAATCAACACTCATGCGAATATAATACTATTCCCAGTAAATGCGTACATAGCCTACAAGGAAAAGGTGGCATTCAATCCCTGCCAAACTCTCCATATTAACAATATAAATTGTTCAGTTCATAGACATATAAGGTATGTTAAGGATACCTCTAAGCCACTTTCTGTGGATAATATTATAAGATACACCCACTCGTTATCTATTTTAATACGCTGTGATCTTGAAGCACCAATACATAAAGGAAGAGAAATAAGTGCTACCTTAACCACAAACGCCGGGGTACCGACTAATGATATAGTTTCACACGCTTTTTGGCCAAACTATATCATCTTCGACACATTCCATCGACTCACAAGAAATTCTTCGAATAACATGAATGAATCGATCTTAAATTTGGAGTAACTTGATATGTCTCTTCACTGTAGTATTATGTTAAAATTAATCGAGCTCTAAAGAGCTCGATTAGTCCATTTTATACGTGGAGTGGAAAAATACTAAGTCCTGACCAACAGTTTCCATTATCCTTTGCTGATAGATGATAAAGATATCACAATAATGTACTTTACATTATATAGCATAAAAATTTTTATTAGTTGATTTTATTTCATTTATTTAATTGGTTTTTACTACTAGGTTTAGTATTATCTAATAATATGGTAACACTTAATTTCCCTCCTCTCCTCGTATAATATTTATTAATCATTGCTCAAAAATGGGATCGATTAATTCAAATATGAATAAAGAAATTGGAATAATCAAATGTGAAAATTTTAACATAGTTCAATATTCTTGGAAAAAAATTTAATAATGTGGAAATTAATGGTGATTTTTATTGTAATTACAAGTTAATAAATCTATTTTTAAACATATTTAATTTTCTTATTTTAATTATTTTATAATATATAATAAGTAACTATCGTCTTTTAGTTGATCTTTTAAAATAATCGTGATGATTCCATAAAAAATAAAATCACTCTTTAGTAAAACGTAGTGATAAGGCCTAGTTCCTAATATTGAAAGATTATGAATACTAGATTGGTTATTTAGATATATCAAGTATAAATGATAACCAGACTAATTCAAATCGTGTTGAATTAGTTAAAATAAAGTATTTATATATATTGGATTAATTAAGATACGATATCGCTCAAATATTAATGAAATGATAAAGTTTGATTCTGTTTATGAAAATAAAAAATTAAATTGTTATCAATGACAGATTAGCTTAAATATTAAATCACTAATTAAAATCGAGAGAGTAAAATACTTTTTATTTTTTTAAAAAGAGAGAAAGGTTATAGACCACAAAGAGGAATTTATTGAATAATACTCATATATTCTTAAAAAAAAAAAAGAGCGGTAGTTTTATTACTAGGTAAAAAAGAAGGGCGTGGAACGTATCAATTAAAGTTATACCTTTTTGTAGCCTAAACAAACGTAATACTGTTCAGCAGACTCTTTTCTGGAAGATTTTGGTTTTTCAGAGATAACCTTAGAGAAGTGTAGTTGCAAGTTCTTTTTTAAAATTGGCGCACTTTCACCCATGAAATACTAAATAAAAATCAAGAAATAATGATTAGGTATATAAGTTTAGGAGTTAAAGATCCAAGTAAAGTGTGTAGCTAATAAAAAGAGGATAATCGAGAGATGTGCTTCTTTCCTTTATGTAATGAGTGAGAAAGTGCGAGAAAGAAATGAAAAAAAATTAGTACTGTGTTTTATTTTTTGAAAATAATGAAAAGTACCTTCATAACTAAATTTCCATCTTGGTCAAGGTGATTTTTAGAAAAGTCTAAAACAGACAAGCAAAGGTCCTAAATAATAGCAAAGAAAGTAAAAACATATTAGAGTTAAGCATGATTCAAAATATTAAATTGTAAAAATCTAATTATGAGCATTTTTTAATGAAAGAGGCGAATATTTTAATGAATAAAAAATGCGGATAAATGCTATTTTGAAATATAAAAGGCAAAAAAAGGTGCGGGGATATTTATTGACTGACCATCGATCTAGTATCATCAACAACTCGGTTTCCAGATATGTTTGGGGCCATATCACTTAAAACCAAACCTACTTTTCGTTTTTCGCCAATTAGTGATGAAATTTGGGTTTTTGTGCTTTCCAAAGTGAAATCGCCTTGGATGAAAGAAACACCTTTAACTGGGCGCATAGAAAGTAAATCGATTGAGATTATTTGGGGGATAGAATTTTCTGCAAGTTCACAAAGTTCAGCTTCGTCTAAACAGAGATAGATTTGATGAAAATTTATGAAAATAAAATATTTGAGTAGTTTAGAGCAGGAAGTATTTATGAATAGATTCTAGAAAAAATTTATAATAAAAATCAGTTTAAATGTAGATACCGTTTGTGGTCAGTGTTTTTTGTTTAATATTTTTATACAGAATTTCAGACAAAACTTGACTCCATCCACCCGGAGCAGCACCGCACTCAATAACGACCGAGTTCTATATCAAATAAATAATAATAAAAATAGATATGTTAGAAATTGTAATCGAAATTTAGATAGTGCTATTTGCGGATGAACTTGCAGATAAAGCAGATTTGTAGTTGTATCGGCATTTATCAATTATTTGGTACTTGTTGTTTATTTCTATGAGTTTATAGCTGCTTCTGGCTCGATAACCCTGTTCTTGAGCAAGCTTGATGTACTGGTCATTGTCTTTCCGTTGGCCCCACAAGGTAGAGGTTTTTTTTGCTTTCTTACTAAGCTATACGGCGTAATAATAAAAATTGAGGAATTTTAAATTGGACAAGTAGAAAGAATTGTGGTGAATCGAGGAAAGAGAAAGTAACGTGCGAAATGGAGATAAAATGGGTATTAGAGCTTACATGGAATATCGATGTTGAGAAGGGTTTTGGTATTAGTGCGGCGAAGTTGGCTGTCGAGTTTATTAAACGTTTATTTGTTAGCAACATTGCGGAATTAGAATTTTATCTGCAATAAACTTTTCCTTTTCTTTATAATGGATTTTTCTTGACCTTATTTAACCTTTGTGTTTGATTAGCCAATACATTTGCAGTATGGAGAGGTATAGTAGAAGCCAATTTATTTGTTTTAATTGTTGGAGTTTTATAGCTGAGTTGGTAATTATTCCGTTTTCAGCCAATACAGTTATACTAATTTATAAAAAAACAAAATTCTTCCGCGATTATTGATCGAAGCCTTTATTTTTCTATTTACCTAAAAAGCCATTTACTCTTTGCTTTAAGTATTGTAAAATTGTAGAATAAATTGGATCCAAATTAAAAAAAAACAAAAACCAATGGCATCGAATGGTCAAACGAGCAAGCCTGCTTCTAAAGAAAATGATGATTTAGATGCCTTCTTCAAGACAACAATAACGCAGCTAAATCGGACGACCGAAGTGGAGCGCATTCTCAGCCTCCCGAAAATCGATCCGTTTTCGATCCTGGAGCTTGAAACTAGCTGCGACGACAACGATATCAAGAAAGCGTACAGAAACAAATCGCGGCTCGTGCATCCCGACAAGACCCAGCACCCGAAAGCCGTCGATGCCTTCGATGTGCTGAAACAGGCGCAGGATCAGCTGCTCGACGAGGATAACAGGCGATTCCTCCTCAAAATGATTGCGGATGCCGAAAGTATCCTCAAGAAGGAGCTCGCCGATTCGCTGAAAAAGGGCGGGTTAGCGCACAGTTCCACCCAAGCCGCGAAACAAAGCTCGTCGCTGAAGCTGCAGCAGCAGCAGCCGCTGCTGCCGAGTAAGCACCAAGTCATGGCCAAGTTCCGCGCTCTCATTGTCGAGCTCGAGTGGCAACGGATCCGCAAGGCCGCCGCCGAGACTGATAGAAAAGCCGCCGAGCTCGCAGCGAAAGAGAAGGCCAAGCAGGCCGCGGAAGAGTCGCAGAAGAGAGAGCGCGATTGGGATCAGGCGCGCGACGAACGCGTCAGCTCGTGGCGCCAGTTCCAGAACAAATCGCTATCGAGCAAAAAATCAGGCAAAAAGAAAATTAAAAAGTAACGACTTTATCCCTCATATACTGAAAAAAAAAAAAAATTTCTTGATTCATGCCGCAAACAAAAAAAAAAAACACACACACGCTTAAGCAACAAACAAACATACATTTATATACATGTACACATAAAGATTTATTAGACAAAACAAAAAAAAAATTTTTTCTCTCTTGATTTTTTCAATTACTTTATCAAATTTATAGTCTTATTAAATATAAAAAAAATTAAAACAAAATATAAAAGTATTTCATCATTAAAAAGCGTCTACTTTTTTAAATTAGCACACTAGTTGTTTCAAAAGCTTTAATTAAACAGTAGATATACTTATCAAGTTATCACTCGTAAACTTTGAATATAATTCAAACTTTATATAAATATTTATAGTAAAAATAAAAGAAAAATAGGACCATACCATTAAAAGCATATACCACACCCTTGCTTTATAAATACGAAAAAAAAAAAAGGAAAACCAAAAAAATCTATAGTTTGTCAAATAAAAAAGAACAAGGTTTATTTTTTTTTTAATTTATTTTTTAAAGTATAATTCAAGTTATATTATTAATTAGGCGGTTCAGTTTTGCTCTTGCTAATCGGTACTGAACTCGAGTTTCCGGAAAACGAGAGGAATGGGGGAGTAGGATTGTCTTTAGGGCTAGATTGTGTGCCGTTACTGGATTTGGTTCCACTAGTGGTTTCATTTTTTAGTTCAAAGTAGTCTCCACCCAATATGTAGCTATTTTGGCTCATAAATAGATCTAAACCCTCTTTGGACTCATTAAGAGATAATTTATGTGATTTGCTACTTGTGATATTTCCTATAAAGTTTTTGAAATTGTCAGAGTTAGGCGGTGAGCTGTATTTATTTTTATTAGAGTTTGGCTGTGAGCTGAATTTAAAGTTTTTAGAGTCTAGTATTGGGCTGGTTGTATTTTCTGGAAATGTAGTTTGCTCTTTATGCTCATATTCATAGTCCTTGAGAAAATCTTCGAAATTTTCGCCATAATTTGAGTAGCTGTTGATAGCTTTCTTTCCCAAATCTACAGCACTGTTCCTGCTCTTAAAGTTATCGAAACTTTCGCTGTACTTTGGCCGCGAGTTCAAGTTTGAGTCGATACTGTACTTTCCCGATTTTTCTATTTTTTTAATTTTGGCAAATAGTTTATTATCCTTTGTCAATTCAACTCTAAGCTTGCTTGGATCAATTCCGCTTCTGGCTTTGTTATTGTTTGAATTTTGCACAAATGTTGTGTTACTTGTCAAATAGTCCTTATCTTTTCCCGGAACTAGTCTGCTCAAGCTAATTACACTTGCTACAGGTTTTACTGGAGAGCTGTTTCGTTTAGATTTAGGAAGTGTAGGGTTGAACTCCATAGTTGCTGCTGAAAGATCTAATGGCTTGAATATCTCGGCAAGTTTTGAGCTGTTTTCTGATTGAGGTGAAATATGTGTAACATCGACCTCTGGCCTTTGCTTATAATCTTGTAAAGGTAAATCGCTTTCTGGAGTTAAAAAGTTCAAGAAAGAATACCCAGGCTCGTTTTCGTGGATGAGTATTGTATTCGAGTCATCAGCTGATTTAGTATTTCTATTGATGCTTTGGTTTAGGTAGCTTTCAGTTTCATTAGTATGTGTATGTTTCTGCCTTTCGCTGAGGAAAAGTTTGTTGTTTTTAGGCATGGAATGGAGTAAATTGGCACTTTTTGGTGGGTTATAAGATAAGTTGGAAAGCATGTGTGACACGTTTTTATAGTCTTCTTTATTTTCTAAATTATTAGCTTTATCAATTTCGCTAGTAACTTCGCTGTACAAGCCAATATCAGTGTTCATGGCTTTAGAGCTTGGCAGATTTGAATGTTTAGATCCTAAATCAGCACCAAGCTTAGCGTTGAAATTTGATTTAAAGACGCTGTTGAATGAAATAGAATTATTTAGTTTTTTTGATGGAGAGATATTGTTATTTTGAAGAGTATCGGGTTTTGGGGAATATTTTTGGTTCAGCAATTTTGATGAGAGTGTTTTTTTTAAAGGCTTGGAAGTTAAAGGCTTGATTGATTTAGAATCCAGTTCTTTAGGGGGGAGAGGTACCGTTTTATCGGCATTTAGTTTATTTTGGTCAATTGAATCAACAATTAGTGTTTCAACATTTGAAGTTGATCTAGCTATCGATTCAGAGTTGGCCACATCAAGTGCCTCAAAATCTTTGATAGCTAGTTTTAGGCAGTCTACATAATTCTTATATTTAATGAGCTCTTTAAGCAGGTATTGAGCTTTTTTCTCCCAGTTATTAAATGCGCGATTGTAAGAAAGTGATTTCTCATGGAAGCGTTCACTGATCTGGGTTAATCCAGTTTTGTGCAAGTTTAGTTCGCTGTCCAAGTAGTCAATATGTTTTGAAAAAGCATCTATCTGGGCCTTTTCGTTGGAATAAATAGGGTGGAGTGGGTTTGGAGGAGGCGACCAGTCATTGATGTTAATAAACCTATTGGCATCCTTAACACTATCTACCTTATCAAACTTTTTAGTGGAGAAAGAAATTGAGCCCAATCCGGATAGTTTTGATGAGTTTATGCTAGGCTCAATGCCTAATTCCATCATCGAGTTGCTGCGGTTTGAGATATGATTTTGTGGGTACCATCCATACTCAGAGTTGTTAACGCTTCCAGCGATATAAGGGACTTTAGTGAATAAAGCAGCCCAGTAATTGCAAGCGAAAGCCCATTGGTTTGCTTCTTCAGCCTCGAAAGTTTGGAATAGGTAAACGCTGCTATCATTTAAAGTTAGGGCAAATACGTAAGGTTTGGTGTACGAGTAACCAGGCTTGGGCATTACTTGTGAATATGAGTGAACTAGGTAGATAGAGTTTAGTAAGCTTGCGTCAGGTGGAAGAGAACCAACGAGACCGATTCTTGGAGCAGTAGAATTATCACCTTTATACATAAGAGCTTTACCATTAGCGATTGATAAATAGCAGCCTCTCCAAGATCGGTTGTTTGATTTTTTGCCAGAGGTGTCAAATAGCAGCTTTCGATTTAAAAGTCCACACCTGAAGTAAAGTCTGGAAGCTAGTGGGGGGTTAGGATGAGAGGAGCCGCTATTTTCGATGATGCTTGGGAAATTAGAGCCCTGTGGCATTGTCGGAATCGTGGATGACGTTGGGAAGCTTGATTCCTTAGTATTAGAATTTCTGCTGATGAGAGAGCTGACATAGCTCATTGTTTTAGATTTTGGCCCAGGTTGAGAAAAAATGGAATTTCTGGATTGTAAGGACGTATTGTTAGGAAGTTCTTTGTTAGCGCGCAAATAAGAGTCATGGGGCGGGTCGTTGTTAACTTTGTCAAGGTTAGACGATTCAGTGCCAGCTTTAAAGTTGGAATTTGAGAAGGGGTAATCTGAGCCAGTTGAAGGCCTGGACTTTGAGTTTTCAACGCTAAGCCGGGGGTTGGAAATGTACGTATTGGAGTTGTCATTGGTACCAGAGATTGGTTGATTATTGAGCTTTTCTTCAGCTCTATTTAAACGGATATTGTTGTTTGGTTTTCCTAATGGGGTTTCTTTAATACTGATATAGATATCACGTAAAACTGAGCTAAAATTTAGATCAACAATTGAAATGTTATTATCTCGTTTATTATTTCCAAAAAAGGATTTTGAGTAATTTGAAGCGATATCAATTGTACTGTTGTTTAAAGAAAGGGCATCAGATGGTTTATTGGAAGAGTGGCCTTTCAAGGAGGTAATTAAATTGGAGGAATTAGAAAAAAATCCTTTTTTAGGGGAAGAGTTATTTAAATGGTCAGAGTTGGGAAAATTTAGAGATGGGGTTTGAATGTTGTTTGTAGAGGAAGAGGTAGCAGGGTTTTTCATTAGGGTAGATTGAAGGATAAAATCATCGTCAACGTCTAAAGAGTTGAATTCAGTGTTAATGTTGTACTCGCTTTTACTAGTTGATATTTGGTGAGATTTTTGGGGGAAATTATCGATAATTTGGGAGTCAGCACCGATTTCAGGTTTTTGAGGTTTGCTGTTGGGAGAGAAGAACAGATCAGTGCTAGAAGATTTAAAAAAGTGGGAATCAGAGTTCATTAAGTTGCCAATAGTGTAAGTTCTTGATTGAGATCTTCCTCTTATAGCGTTGTACTTTTTGCCTAGCTTAACAGGTTTTTTATCAACGCTGAAGCTGCTAGCAGATTTGTATGAGCTAGAAATGTTTAAAGAATCGTGAGGATTATTTATGTGTAATTCATTTAGAGAAATTTCAGGGAGTTGAGGGGTAAGAGAAGAGTATCTAGGGGTGTCAAGAGCGAAGGTGCCAGGAGAGTCGTCATTTTGGGGGTTTTTAGATATGCTGAAAGATTTAGCGCTAGTGTTGCCGTTAGAGATGAAACTTGGCGATCTGAGTTTTTCTTTGTTAGCATTCAAGTTAATAGCATCGATGGTGTTACGGACATATTGATTTTTAGTCATACGGGCACTTTGTTTAATATCAGCCAAGTGTAGGTCGGTGTTTAGTAAAAAAATGGAAAAAGAGACGGTGTGAATGTTGCCGATAGATTTAAACTGGGAGTCTTGGTTAGAGTAGAAATATTTTTTGGAGAATTCAATCAAGATGCGGTCAATTACTTGAGACTCGGCTTGCATTAGTAGTCTAGAGCAAACTTTTCTTAGAGCAACATCGAGGCGAGTATTAGAAAAGTCGAATAAATTCATGTAGGCTTCTAGAGTTTTGATTTGAATTGGTGAGCGACCGCCCAAGAATTCAGCAAATTCGATAGGGTCATGAATTTGAGGGGGGAGAGCTATAGAGGGGTCGGAGTAGTAATTGTAAATGGATTTAGCGATATCATCAGGATTAAGCTGAGGAATTTGGTGATGGTTAGTAGTTAAAGGGGCATCAGTTTCAGGGTATGATTCAAGAAAATTGGATTGTAGTTGACTAAGAGGGGGAAGGGGGGAGGAAAGCTGGGATTGCGATTTGGAGGAGTTTAAAAGGTGGGAGGGAGCATTGGTCTTTGGAGATAAGGGGAGGTCAGAGGAAGATTTCAGGGCTTTTGAGTCAATAGGCTTCGGGTATCCATAGAAGGAGGTATCAGGAAGGGTGTATAAAAAATTGGAGTCAAATTTATTGATGGGAGATTGTTGCGGGAGAGGAAATTTATCAAGGGGGCTAGAAGGGGGAAGAGGGTCAGAAAGCCTGGAGTTGATAACATGAGGTGGGTTAGAAGAAATATTTTCAGGACAAGTAGGTTGGTCAATTTTAGGGTTTTTTGAGAGGCCATAAATTTCGTAGGATAAGTTCAAGTCAGCGTCGCTAATGGTTAAGATGGAGGTTGAGCTGGGATTGTTGAAGAGATGAGTAGAGGCATCGTGTTTTAAGGGAGTTGAAGAGGTTGGGATATCTAAAGAAGGGAGCTTTTTAGTAGAAATTAGGAATTTGTCTAGGGAGTCAGAGATGTTGTTTGTTGGGGAGATGGAGTTTTGTTGGAGGGAAGAGTTTTTTGGGACTTTGAGGATGTTCCATAGGGAGGGTTTTCTAAGCTTGTTTTGGGGATTTGGGTTAGTAGATATATCTTCAGAGGGGGTAATGGAGGAATTTTTAGATTTTAGTTTAGAGTTAGAGGACTGGGAGTCTATAGTGCCGTTTCTTTTTAAGAAGATGTTGCTTCTTACGGATTGAGAGATTGAGTTATTACGTTTTGAGGAGTCAGTGGAGACGGAGATTCTGCTGGATTCTTTTCTGAGTTTGGACATGATCCAGCGATAACCTTCGGAGGCTTTGGCTTCGACGTATTTTTTTTCAGATTTTTTAGCGGCTTTTCTATTTGATAAGTCGGGGATGGGAGTTAAATTTCTGCTTGAAGCAGCGGCGCTAGAGGAGATATGGGAAGGAGTTTTTGATAGGAACAAGTCGGCATCGTCGTTTGATACAGCAAAAAAGCTGGAGATGTGGTTTTGGCTTTTCGAGTTGATGGAGTTTGGGTTGTAGTTATTGGGGATAGAATCGAATGTGTCTTTATCGCTACCAGGAATTTTATAGCTCATCGTATAAAGTTGAGGTGGGAGGTGGACTGGAAGTGAATGGGCTAAAATTCGCAAAGAAAATTAGGCAAATATAATAAATAAAGTATGAATAAATAAAAAGAGTTGTAGGGGGGTTGGTATTGGTAAGTCTAAATGAGAGGCAAACAGAACGAGATTTAGAGCATTTTAAGGAAGTGCAAGGAGGAGATAAATACGGGAGAGTTAAGGAGTTGTGTGGAGGAGAGATGTAGGGGTTGTATGTTGGTGTGTGCAGGAGTGAGAATAAGAGAGTGAGTAAGGGATTGTATGTTGGAGAGAGTATGGATGAGAGTAGTAGTGAGTGTAGTAGTAGGAGTAAGTGTAGTAGTGAGTGTAGTAGTAGGGCTAAGAGTGTAGGAGTAAGTGTAGTAGTAGGGTTTAGAGAGTGGATGTAGAGGTTAGAGTGTAGGAGTGAGCATTTGTGGAATCGAAAGAATCAGTTAGAAAAAAAGAATTATCTATGAGAGAAATAGTTTAGTTGATGATTGGGTGGACAGTTTGGCAGGTTTTTAAAGTCGAGAATAATTATCTGATTTTAGGGATGATTTATTTATTGTGTTTTAGACAAGATTTGTTTATTTGAGCAGTAGACTTTTTGCGTAGATTTCGCCCTATTTTTGCGACCTTTTTTACCAGCTTTTTACTCTTTTAAGCCATTTTACCAATTTTTTGCCTTTTTATTGACCTATACAACAAATTTGCAGTGTTTTATTTGGCGCTTTTTTTAGTCAGAGGCAGGAAGGAAATGTAAATCTTTGTAAAAGCGCATTCTTTTTTATTATTTCGCGCTTACTGCAACCAATCGCTCGTACTAAAATTTTTTTATTTGGTTTGAAAAAAGTATTATTCATAAAAATCATTTCACCCTTATAGCTAAACCCAATAATCAGTCGCTGAAATAATAAATTGACCAATAATCAAACATCTAAATTGAATGGACCAATTGACTATCGAACTATGATGCTAGCGAGTGAGGTGCGATATTTAAGGCGGCATGCGGTCTATATTTGATGAAGAATTATTCACTAAAACATCAATAGCCAATAGTATTGGCGCATTCACCTGCGTATAGAATCGTTTTATTTTGAAGCAGACAGAGTGGAGAGCAAAAACCGAAGGATTGCCTAAATAAGCCCATTCATTCTCAGTCATAAAACAAACAACGAATAGTTGATTGATCGACAGTTTTTATTCGCCCAAAAACCCCTCACCCACCCAAATAATACTCATATCTACACTCATATCTACACTCATATATACTAATATGTACACTCATATCTACACTCAGCTGTAATCATATCTACACTCATATCTACACTCAGCTGTAACCATATCTACGAAACAACGCAAAAGCCATGAATGTTGCTGCGTAATCTGCTTTTTACAGAGAAAAGTCGACTGTCAGATGCTTAGCCTGAAATTTCATACTGCTATAAAGATCGATAAATGAACTCTATAAATAGCCCCAATAAGTCTGAATCTATTTTTCGCCCGCCAATGATTTCTCGTTTTGACTTGTTTTTGGCTTAGTCTTACTCTCTCGCGATCGCTGCCTGTTAGCTATTGGCCATCTAAATGCATCAGATTTATGTGATACCTGAAATTAGCGACTAGTCGAATTTCTTCGCTACTATTTTTTTTTTTTCGGACTGCTAGTTTATACAGCTAAATTTCCTTAATTTGATCAGCTGTTTTGTCCCGACTTTGTTTAACCTTCCATTATTCCGCTGTCCGCTTCCTGTTCTGCTTCTATTTCTGCAGCCCTGCCAACTAACAATTCCTTCGCTACTATTTCGCCCATTCGCTGCTAGTTTTTATCATGGACTCTTACTTGTCGCTCATAAAATATATAGCAAATAATAATCTCATGTTGGAATCGTGATAGCTTGTACGTATTTCAAAATTTCACTTCGCAGTAAACTAATAATTACTATCATTTATGCCCACATCCAGCCAATAAAGGCCACTTTCTCTGATTCGGCAGCTTAATAAATTGGTTCCGCAAATAAGCTAGCATTGTACCTAAACTCAAATCTCCATAGAAATATTCCGCCCTTAAGCAGCTGTCAATCCATAGCCAGAGCCATAAAGATAATAAATATGCAAATAATGCGGCGCAAACAATCCCCAAATATATCTGGTCAACTCTAATATTTTATTTATTATTACTTTATTTACCTCAAAAATTTATACCCCACTAACCTATTAAACTTCAAACAATTCCTTTTTTTATTTTTTGTATAAAAGTTGCTGCTGCTAAATATACACTGTATACACTTCACAACTTTCTCCCCCCCCCCTTCGCCAACCTGCCTCTACTCGTGAATTGACATATAAATACTCATCCCATATTTATAGCATACAAATTAATCGCTTTTATTATTACATAATTTTTTTGTGATATTGCTAATAAATGTTACCCCGTATATTTGTGACAACTGCGTACTATATGTTACTTTCAAGATCACAAATTCTTACATCTAATAAGGTGCTGATTTCTTTTTGCTCATATTTGAGTCATTAACACACCGCCGATTATTATGAGTTTATCCCAAGTCGCATGATGTAGCCAACTTGATTTAAATCACAAAAGTTTTACCTCTTTATTTAAAACTACCTATCTACCATCTCATACTATCTAACTATCTACTCAAAAAATAATCCCTCACTTTAAAAAATAAATAACATAATCCCTACTTTATAAAATAAATAAAATAATCCTTAAATTATAAAAAAAATCATATGCCCAATACTTGTTAATAAATAAAATAAAATAAAATTTCAATGTTTGTCAGTAACATTTCCCACCCAAATTTCATGCAGGATTAGTTTTGTTTATCCAAGACTTATTTAATCCTTCTCGCGTCAATCAGAATCACCTCTAAGTTTGTATACCATTAAAATATCACATACTTTTTAACAAAAACATCTTTGCCCTAATAAAGTATCTGCTTTTGTTATAACATTGATTTTTCTTTTAAAAACAAACACAAAAACCAAAAAAATTTCTCACTTTATTTTAAATAAAAACTCATTATTCAATGCCCAGAAATGCGTGAATTTCCTAGCCTCAGCTCTATCGAGACTCTATCAATTGCCCATGACAGTCCTAAACATACTCGCTTCGAAAGATCATACAAAAATACTTACTCCATAAATACTCAAAAACTAGAACCTAGTTTAGAACCCAGTAA
>LSSN01005968.1:0-12149 GCA_001970855.1 Smittium culicis | reverse complement strand
TGCCCTGCTGACCCAAGCTTTTTGTGGATGTAGTTAAGCGCCATATTAGAGAATTTTTTAGAGTCTGAAACAATCGCTTTAATTACTGGCGATTCCAGCGCAGAAATGTATTTTTCGCTCCTATTTAGCGGCGACGATTGAATAAGAATAGATTTCGAAAACATTGATATCAGTTTCACTATAATAAGGTTCGACTCTGTTATTAAGTGTTCAATTTCTGAATCCTCTTGCACAAGTCCTCTGAAGCTTGCGCCTAGAGGGAAATAAACCATTACTTTTCGAAGGAAAATATACTGTTGATAGCTAATGAGCTCTTTTAGTAACTAGAAATAATAATTTTAAACTATATTTGTTAATGCTTTCTAAATTTAAAAATAGAGGATCTAGTACATCCTGGCAATATCGCCTAAAGAGAAGGCCAAAATAAAAAATAAAAAATAACTGGAAAAAGAGTTATAAATACCTTATTTTGAACTTTTGTTTCGTTATAATAGGTTACGAATTCAAAAGTTTCAGACATAAAAGATGCGTCACTGGTAGATTCCCATATTGAGGAAACGATCTTCAAAACAACAGAAATTATCCTGATTTCTAGTACGTTAACCTTTGCCTTTCCTTTAAACCGTTTTTTTAAATTGCTAGCATCGTGGGACAAGTTAAACAACGCAGGAGCTGTTTCGATCCAAGTAGCTTCCAAAAACGAAAATATGTTTAGTAACAAGTCCATAGCCATTTTGAAATTGGGATCGTTGTTGTATAAACTAGTATTTTCTCCAATCAAACTCTTTTGCTCAGATGACTTTAAATGAGATTGCTCGCCAAATAGGTTCAAGTTCTTGAAGTCTGTGTTTTCGATAAGATTTTGAGAGTATAAATTAGGAAGAACACAGAAATTTGTGCTATATGGAGGAAAATCAACATCTGCATGAAGAGAGTTTAATTTTGGGCTAGTTAAATTTTTTTAAAATAAATTGAAGCATATAAGGAATAAAGTTAGAATAAAGCAACTTTTATAATATCTTTTAATTGGTAAATGATTAATAGCTTTTAAATTGGTGTGAATTAAAATAAAAGAAAAAAAAATACGATATTCCAGATCCGTTTTTTGAGAAATTTCCGAACAAAACCTGTAGAAATTTGGATAAACTGAACAATAAACCATGACGACTCTATATAAAAAATATACGAAGGAATTTGGATTAATAAAATCAAGCTTTATAATTTAAAAATAAGAACTGATCTGTAGTAAATAATAATAATACCCCCTGAGACATTAACTGGGTTTTTGCAGAAGCTATAAAGATTTTTTAAAAAAAATGGTTGGTGAGATTATAAATTAGAAAAACATTAGTTAGGCCAACTAAATATAATGATTAAAATACATTTCTCTTTTTCCGTCTTTGTGCTGCTAGAGGATTGGAGTAAACTATAAAAAATTTGAAGTATCTAAGAAGTGTGTGTAAATAATATCAGTTAGAAAAAAAAAAGAGGAGAGCAATCGAAAGTAGAAAATAAGAGTTAGTTACATTATTTCCGTAAGGTTTGATCTGGCTAGGAACATAATCGACAAGAATATCGAGAAATTTGAGCGAATCCTGACGAATATCTTCTTGAATATGTGATAAACCTGTTAGTACGAAGACAGCGTGAAGGTCAACAAAGGTAGCTATTTCACTCTAGTAAAATTTTAAATGAAAAATTGAGTGATTAATTTTTTTCAAGCTTTAGAAAAACGACTATACTAATGATGAGCATGTATAGAAAATAAGAAATAAGAGTACCAGTTCGCATAATTGATAAAGAAGCTTTGTGAAATCCAGGTTAGCTTTGCGGACATTAATATCCTAAAATAAAATAAAAAACTCGTGTAAGATAGAGAAGGAAATAGGCAGTTAAAAATGTGACATTAATAAAAGGAATTATTACATCATCTATGATTCTTTTGCAGCTAGCATTTATGAGAGCTTCAAGGTCAGTTTTGATTAAAGAATTATGAGTAGTGAGTATTTCGATTAATCCGATGAGCGCATCTATATAAATAAGAATTTAGTTAGACAATTTCAAAAGAGGCTAATGTTTTTTTAATGAATTGGATAAAATATTTTAGCTAAGTATCAATACGTATAAATCAAATAAATGGAGACAATTATAAAAATTTTTTAGTGATATTGCAATTATTAGGAGGGGATTCTAACCTTTACGAACGCTGGGGCTGTAATGTTTAGCTTTTGAGAGCAAATCTGGAAGGGATCTGTTGTTTGAGGTTGTTAAGAGAGAATCTTTATCTACAGAAACGCTTTGAGTGGAGAGAGTGACAGCTAAAAAAAATAAAGGGTGTATGCTGTAGCTCAGTTCGAGTTTTGTTTGTAAATTTTGAGCAGAATTGTTGAATAATAGCTAGAGGTGTGTAATGTAAATAAATTTACCTTTTGTTTTAAATGAAGTATCTGTAAAGTTATCGTTTGTAGGCCTTTTTTTTCCTACTTTAAGTTTGACTTTCTAAAAACGGAATAACGAATGTATGGCATTAAAGACGTAATAATATATTGGTTATGAAATCTCAGTTATAAAACAGAATAGGGGAATATTCGAGATAAAGTACTTTAAAATCTTGGGCTTTTTGAGTTTTCTTCTTTTTGCTTGCTTTTGGCATTATGTTTTACTATCGTTTCGTATTGGTTTCGAATAAGATGCGATTGAAAATTTCCAAAAATAAAAGTGTCGCTTATAATATTTCCAGAATTGATTTATTAGTCGAAGCGATATTAATTTTATAAATCTGAAAATAGTATTTTTTTATTTTTAATCACAGTAGTTTTTTAAGTAAATCTAGGGAGAACTAAGTTTATTTTTACAAATGGTATTAGTTTAAAGTTTTTTCTTTTTTAGCTAAAAGTAAAAAATTTTATTGAAAAAAAGCCTCGATCTAAGCGGGGATTTAAAGGGTTTTATTGGTTGAACGAACGCTCGATTATACTCAGAGAGAAAAAATTGGGGTCGTGGATTGGCTGCAGTTTGGATATTTTTATATACCTGGAATTTCTGAACTCCGAAACTATCCCTGAAACACAAACCAATTCTCCCAAGTCTGGGACGTAAAGACTGTCTCCGTTTATATAACTGCTGGCTTGAGTAGGTATTTCTCCTAACAGACCTTCGTTCCCAGGAGCTATAAACGTAGTTGGAAGCTTCCCATCATCGACTAAAGAGCTGTTCAGCCATTCGATGATCTCGATCAGGTCTGTGCCATCGTCTATTGCGTACTTATTGAATCTGGATTTAGATTCACTCGCAACAACTATCCCTACTATATCAGCTAATGTAAAAGGTTTTTTTTATAAAACACTAATACTAGTATAAGATGTGTGGATATATTTAAGATAGCTACTTGTAAAAATAAAGGGATTTATAATTTTTTTTAGCGATTACCTTTAGAGTTTAACACGGCACTTTCTTTTACCTCTTTAATAAACAGTTTACTCATCTCAGGCTCTCATAAATGTATAATTACAAGTTAATCTCTGAATTAAAATATAATATTTAATTTAGAGTAGAAAAAAAAGTGAAAATAAAAATCAAGTTAAAGTTTCATAATTTATTATAAACGTATCCACAAATAGAGCTACAAAAATTCCGTGTATTAAAATAGTTTTTTTTTTATCAAAAGCACTCTACAAAATCTTGTATACAATGAACTAAAAGTAAGAAATTCTAGCAAGCACAATCGGCTCGGTTATAGAAGAAGCCAGGCGATCTGCATTAAACTCGACATTGAAACCATCCATATCGATGTAGCCTTTATTAAACGTTCCTGAGAACTGCGAATTTGTGTGTAATGTATTGTCTGAATTATATGGCTTCAGCCGACCATAAACTTTGATTAAATTTCCAACCAGCTGATCATGCCCTTTGAGGTCAACAAGGACTGCTTGGAACTTCTCAAATAGAGATATTTTCACCGTTTCTTCAAACGAAAGTTGTATTCCTTTTACACTCGCGTGTTTATGCGAACACTCTACTGTTCTCTTTGATGCTATGTATATACACTCTATTAGACCAGTCCCATCATCTATTGTGAGAGTAGATTTTAAGCCTAAATCTGTTTTCACAAGCTTTGAAGAAACTATTACCCCAAATACACTTTGCAATGCGAAATCGCGATAAAAAAGCTTTTAATCTTAATTTTCATTTTAGACGTTTAAATAAAAAATATTCAGCATGTAATTATTTCTGCCATTACTTACCTAACTCTTGTGAATATTAACCGCGAAACTTCACTCTTATTACTCTCGGAAAGTTTGGTAATCTCTAGATTCCATAGTGGATCGGGATCTTCCTCGCTTGAAATATTTGGATCGTCATTTATTATGTTTGAACTGTTTATATGCTGAATGCACAGAACTGCGCCTGTATTTTTATGCAAAGCTTTTATCTTGACCATTGCTGTATTTTATATTTATGCTATTCGAATATTATTGTGTTTGTATTTCATTTAGCCCAAAATTCATCTTTCCATAGTTTCAGCAAAAAAAAACTAAATCATCCTAAAAGTTAATTTTATTGGTCCGTTATGTTATATCTCTGATTCTTAAATTCCTGTGGATATATTAATCACAATTATCTTTGTAGCTAATCTTGTATAAATAAATAAAAAAACAGATCCTTGCCGATATTTAAAGTTTGTCATTAATATAAAAACTAAAAAACGCGATCTGTTTTTATTCAAATTTTAATCTTTTTATTCAAATTTCAATAAAAAAAAATACCTGATATAAAAGAGTTTGATTTTTCAGCTGTAATATTTCATTATATCTCTATCTCTCTCTCTCTCTCTTCTAATTTAAGGACCCGTAAATAAATCGATCAACAATTTTCAATTGACATTTAGTGTAAAAACTATGATATAAGAATAGAAAAAAATAATAATGTACTATTTATACCAAAGTGATAACATGATGAAAACTGAAAAAACTAGTCTCAAGATTCATGGCAAAACCAGTCATGCAAAAGTGACATTAATCATGCTAAAACTTATACATTGTATTATACCAGAATACAAAAAGGCCATTTATGAGAATCCAAAATTATAGTAACTCGTGTCTATCAAAGGATATGGTCTCCGCTATCATGCCTAAAGTCAAAAAGATACTTTTAATTGGGGTACCCCCCCCCCCATTTAATCTAGTCTGTAAACTAAACAATTTTTATTTTTATATAGATAGTATAATATATTTTATTTTCAGAAAAATTTGCTACATGAAATCCCGTTTTGAGTTCGATACTAGAAGGGAAATTATGGTGTTAATTTTTTTTATAATTAATTTATTGAAACAAGCTTAAAACATATATAAAACAGATATAAAACTACTTAAAAAATGATATATAAAAAATTCGCTCAGCCAACTATCATCCAGCCCTGTAGGGCCTCCGTACCTGTTAGGCGTCGAGTCAATGGTATTTTTGAACTTTTAATTCTCTCAAGAATCATTGATCAGTGAAATTAGATGGTCTCCAGAAATTATGCTGTTGTCAACACAATTTTGGTTACCGGAGTATCGGAACCTTGGTAGATCGTCGACGAGCTAAAATTATGGTGCTAAAATTTAAAGACGAAACTAGATAAAAATAGAAAAGTCAGAATAAATAAAATTTGAGGTCAAAACAATAAAAATACGCAGAAAGGGCTTTCTATAGCGACGAATACATGTCCATATCAATAACATCATTCAACGGGATTAGTATATGGGAAGTTGCAATAAACCCCTTTTTAAATATTAAATAGTATAGGAGAGGACATTGATATAACTGCTCTCAAGCTCACACAACTCAACTTTCACCAATCTAAGATATAGAAATTTAAAGATATGGTATAGGCCCTATAATAATTAATGTAAACGACGTTAAATTAATATTAATTTGATTTGGAGGCCAAAAAATATTATCAAGTGCAAAGATAAATCACGCTGGAAGCACGAATTTTAAGAAATAAAACAGAAAATAGAAAAGAGGTTAATGAAAAGAGAAAGAAATGCTTATCAAAAAAAATTAAAGGCTGTTTAATTAATTTGTATACTTGAATATAAAAATAACTAAAAAGACGAGGGGTATTCAAAAATTTCAATGGGATCTATACTCAAAATAAAATTCTTGTAGCAACTGAAGTCGAAGTAAGTGGCTCTGAAACTGTATTAAAATATGACTATATTTAACAATATAGTACTCAATAATAAAGAAATTTCGAATGATATAGGTAACTTCGAGATATTTTTAGCCTCATATTAATGAAAAAAATAAAATATATTTATATCTGATATTCAAATTTGGCCGGAGCTTAATTAGAGACTCTATAAATAGTAATGAAATCATTAATATAAATTTTAACGATGTGAGGAATACCAAAAGTAAAAAACTTTATAAAAATAATTAAATAAAGCTAATAATATTAATTAGAAAATTAAAAGAGTTGGAAAAATTATTACTTTAAATTACTTTGTCGAAAGTAAATATAAAATAGCTTTCGATTCGACAAAGTCACTTAAAAAAAAATAATCGATTAATCTTTAGATAAAAAATGAAATTTATGTCTATTTTATCATGAAAAAGGAAAATTATAATTCATGACCTCTTCAATGAATAGTATAAATTCTGTTTATAATTTCGTAACCCAATGTGTAGATAGTCATCTAAAGATTTACATGGAGAATATTTCATATTTTGAACCTAAATCGAAAATAAATTTATAAAAAGTACAAAAAAACAAAATTTGATAAAATTTTTATGGAAAAAAAAAATTACAATATCTCAATTACTACCGCTAAATTTATAGTCATAGATGATAAAAAATAAAAATTTAAAATTTTTTCTATAGGGAATAAATATTAAAAAAATTTCAAACTTTTTTGGACAAACTACTAGGTCAAAAAAACTTTTGATCATAACACACTGATAAAATAATTAATAAATAGAACCATTATTATCTTGATAAAAGCTCTGATTCGAAAAATTTCAATAAAACAGTTTTGAAGCTAAAAAATTATAAAATAAGACAGGAAACCTAATCTTCCTAATAACGAATGAGACATAAGAATTATTCTAGAATTTAGCAATGGTAATTTGCTATCAAATAAAAAAAAAGAACAAATAAAAGTAATAGTAGGAGGTATGGATATTGTTCAAAATAAATGAGCGATATTTTTCCTCTAAAATCACTAATATTTTTATGCGCAGAAACAATCTATAACTTATGGAACATTTTGGAATAAAATGGAATTTTATGAAATGTTATCCACAGATTATTTCTAGTTGCTTCTAGAACCTTCTAGAAGATTTCATAATATTCCACAAGCTATTATTTGAAAATTATTAATGCTTTTATAATTTTTTTTATTTTATAATATCATATAAATTTTTCTTGAAAAGTATAAAAGGGTAACCTTTTTTCATCTTTCAAAAAATCCTAATTGTATTATTTATTTTATTATATTTATCACGCTAAATACATATTGTCCATATAATATTAAATAAATAACACTAGTCTTAGTCTTAGTCTTATTCTTAGTTTCAGTCCAACCTTAACCCATTCTTTACTCCTCCCTTCATGCCTAACAAATTTGTGGAGCATTTAAAACAGTAGCTGACTAATTTTTCTTGGTCAATTGATAATTATATTTGACTTATAATAAAATACCCAATCTGAGCTAATTAATATGATAGGAATACAACGATGACACTCTATAAAATGACTTTACATTTGAAAATAGTAAAATTGAGACAGTAATAACCAGTTAATACCTAATTCTATTTTATTAAGATGATTTTTAAAACAGTGTAGAAGATTTATCTGATTATAATCCTTGGAAATATTAGTTTAGGGCCAAATTTTATTCATATGACTAAAAAAATCTAATTAAATTGAAAATTTTGAGAAAATAAATGGAGTTAAAAATTACTAAAAAGAATGAGCTTTGAAATTAGACGTATTATCCCCGTTATTATATTTCAGCATTGGTTTGATTATTTTTATATATAATAAAATAAGTAAAAGGGATTTCAGTAGCTAATAATAATGCCAAGCCAATAGCTTACTTAGAAGATATAATAATAGGTATGAAAAATAAATCGGATATACGAAGGTGACTGAAGGTCTGAAAGTTACTTTTTAAACTTTATTAGCAAAAATTAAGAACATGAAAGAAATATAATTAAAGATTTTCAAGTCTAAGGGTGAAAAAAAAAAATTAAAATAAACGTTTTGTAGAAAATAAACCCTGAAATTAATCAGCGGTTTCTATTCAACTCTAATGGGATAACAAACAAAGAATCTAAAAACACGTTTAAAACTATAATAACTCACAACTTATGTTGTAATTTACAGAGAACATCTATAAATAAAAGAATTTTTCTACATATTTTTTCTATTATCTAGGACATTATTTATGCAAAAGTAAGTGATTCGGAATCAAATTATTACTAGAAATTAAAAAGAAAAAGAATGAAAAAACAAAATAAAAGATTTTTTTTGAACCAATTCAAATTCGCATCAAAAATAATTTCAGTAGAAATGGATAATAAACAAAAAACTTTTTGGCCTATTATTTATAGGTATACATGTTAAAACTGATTTTATGAAATTATAAAACGATATGATAGGGAAAATATAGATGAACTTCTGATTTAAATATCCATTAATTTTTTTCCAATAAATAATTAGGAAATAAATGCCCGCAAAGTGTACATATCGAAAAATAAATGATTAAAAAAATCAACATCTATCACTAGTTCAGAGAGAAAATAAAATTAGTGAATTTTATCTATCAATTAAATTTTCCTAAATGGTAGAATGAAAAAAAATAAAATATTTGGAAGAAAAATTAATAAATAAAATTAGAATATAAATAAAAGGATCAATAATGGATAATTATTAACATCTTATTTTTCTTTGGAGAATCTATTTTCAACAGTGAGTTGATATGAGATAAAGCTACAAAATATACCTACAAATCAAAAATCCATTGTAGGAAAACGATAATTAACATAAAAACAAATATAAAAAACGATTTTTAATATAGATAATAAGTTTAAATCATCTAAATTTCCAGACTTAAGCTTAAAGATTAATAACCTATTATCAGATATGTAGAAAAATCAACTTTCTATAAAAAAAAATTGAAATAATATAATGATATATAAATAGTCTTCGTTGTAAATCTAATAAATATATAAATTGATTAATTCAATCTTAACATAAAAATTAATCCTTGAACCTAAAATTATTAGACATTTATCTGGTGAGTTTATTTTCTCAACGTACCTATCTTTTATCACTAGAGTTTATACTTTATGTTAGTTTATTATTAATATAAAGAATTTTTTGGCTTTCAGGGTTTTATTTTAAAATCTAAAATGTAGGAATATCGTTTAAAAATATAATAGGGTACTGAACATAAAAAAAAATGTGGGTGGCCTTTTTATAACTCACTTTTTTTCTTGATTTTTTCTTTCTGTCTGACTAATAACTTTATACATATACATTTTAAATACATATAACAAAATAAAAAAAAAAAAGAACTCTTCTTACTAGATAAAAGATAAGAGGAAAACTCAAGAAGAAAAGAAAAACTTGTCTAATTATTGATAAAAGTAGAATTTGAGTAATTATACTGGTGGTTGGTTTCCAATGAGAAGTTTATACTTTTTGCTAAATAATAAAATAACTGGCGAGAAACTAAGAATTCGGAATATAGATTGATTCTAACAATCACAGAAATGTAAAATATGAAAATATAGGAAATAAAAAACACCGCACATTTAATTTTGGCTCAAGAAATTCAAATAAACTAAATAATAATATTTCTGAATATATCTAATATTACTAATAAACAGACACCGGATTAGACTGCATAAAGCACTTGAAAATATTTTTGATCATTTGTAGTAATTTAAAAATAAATTCTCTAATATCGAGATTCTATATGGCTTAAAAAATTTTAAAAACTAGCTCAGAACTGAAGCTGCACCATAAAACACATTATTCCCTTCATAAGGTATTTTCTTCAAGTGAAAAAAAAAACTTGGAAAAACCAAAAGAAAATATAAATATTTGTAATGAAGAGACATACGATTCAAAACTCAAAGCCAGTTATGGTTCTATTGAACCAGGAAGAAAAATCAAGTTTATCAATATTTAACTTCGTCTCTCTTTACTATCGTTAATTTCTTATAATAGAGGCTTACATGATTTATTCTTAGTTTTATATTTTAATCAATTAAAAATATATAATAAGGATTAAAAAAATTGTTAAAAATTAAATAAATGATGAAATTAAAATAAAAAAATTACAAATAATCATGTGATTCATTGCTCTTATATTTATGATAAATACTCTGTTTTCTTATATTTTAGCTATTTAATAAAAATAGCAGAGCATAATATAAGTTTTATCGGGTTTCTGTAGCTGTGGCGGACTTTCGCTCTTCGGTACTCAATTAATACCTAGTATTAAAGCTGATAATGAATGGAAGAGTCTGTTAAATCTGAGTTGGGTGGACCTTCTCTCAGTTTTCGCTTGAATGAGAGATGATACATTTACTAACGAGCTTTAATAATCCTATAGCTGGGTTGATGAGAGTTGGGAAAAAAGAAGAAGCAAAAAAAAGACTATTTGACTGAAATATAGGATTTTTGGGCCTATGGTGTAGGTTGTATAAATTTTATTTAGATTTTATTAGGAAAACACTGTCCGAAAGATATGTGGCATTATGGGAAACTATCTTGGTAGATATCAAGGGTAAAAGATAGAACTGATATAAATAAATAACCAAATTTGACAAGCGCGAAGACCGTATATAAGGTATTTAGGCAATTTCATTAAATATATTTATTCGAACCATTTAGTGGGACATTACAGCCTTTATGTGGGTTCAGGAAATAACTAAATAAAAATAAAAAAAATTTTTTTATAACTTATTTTAGATTTTCTATCAATAAATAAACCGACAGAAACGATATAAATTAAGTCTTAAATTTCATAGTATAATTTCAAGATTATAAATAAACTATTAACCGTAATTTTTTTGATTTATAAGAGCGTTTCATATATTATAAGACTGTTTGAAGCGAAGAATACGTAGAAATATCATTAAAAATCTCGATAATAATTACATTGCTTCCTTCCTACACTGAAATATGCTATTTAATTATTTCATATTTGTCTTCTAGTAATATCTTGTATTTTGAAGAATGTATTTTTGAATATAATATAATAGGACACATCATTTTACTACATGAATATATGAAAAATTTGTAAAATTATATGAAATAACACCTCTACAGAACAAAATTTTATCTAGTCCAAAATTAACTGTTGGGCTATATTTTCAGTATTAATTTTGAGACAATTTTTGAGTCAGAAATCTCTTAGCGCAAAATATGAAATTAGAAAATTGGTTTTTCATCTGAGTATATTATACTCTTATGAACTATTTTAGGGAAAAAATTTTATTAAATAAATGATATATATTTTTTCTGAATATTTGAGCTCTTCAAAAAAGGGTTATTACTATTGTATATTATCCAAAAAAACTAAAATCATAAAAAATAGATAAATTATTTAGTATAAACGATACCGTACAAGTATAAATATTTGTTATTTCTAGGTAGTTTCAACTATTATTCTACCAATATTGTAAGCAACTATTAATAAAGTTTATATCTGAGTTTACATTTATTTTTTCCTGATTTGTTCATTTTAGGTGTTTTTTCCGCTTTTTATTATAGATTATAGATTATAGATTATAGATTATAGATTATAGATTATAGATTATAGATTATAGATTATAGATTATAGATTATAGATTATAGATTATAGATTATAGATTATAGATTATAGATTATAGATTATAGATTATAGATTATAGATTATAGATTATAGATTATAGATTATAGATTATAGATTATAGATTATAGATTATAGATTATAGATTATAGATTATAGATTATAGATTATAGATTATAGATTATAGATTATAGATTATAGATTATAGATTATAGATTATAGATTATAGATTATAGATTATAGATTATAGATTATAGATTATAGATTATAGATTATAGATTATAGATTATAGATTATAGATTATAGATTATAGAT